>JABTTQ020003176.1:0-174630 GCA_016081115.2 Rehmannia glutinosa
TAGTTACGTATTGCTAATTTTGATGAAAGTCAAAGTGATTCACTACCACACAAGAGTTTTTTAAAGTTGATTACTTCCTTTATATAGTTGATCAAGCTCGATCTTCCCTACAAACATGATTGGAACAATTCAAGCAATATATGAAAAATATTTTGGACTTTTATTTAACAGAGAAAAGTTGAGGAATGTCTAATAGTTTGTTGAGTCTTCAATAAATGTTGAGAAGACCTTTGGAACACAATGGTCATTCCGATATTATTGGAGATTGATTTTTGTTAAAAAAGTTAACGTTGCGAATATATGCCAAAGAAACAAAAAGTGCTAATTGAAGTGCCTACAATATTTCAAAGACAATGAACAATTATTTCACAAATGCGTTGTTGCCTATAAGATCTTGCTAACTGCATACATGTTACAATTCGCATCCGCAGAAGAAGTTTTTTAGATTAAAACGATCAAGACTTATCTTCGATCAACTATGTTACAAGAAATATTGAATAAGTTTGGCTATGTTGTTAATGATAAAACAAAATGTTGAACAATTAGATAATACTTGATTTGGTATAATTTTGCATCGAAACCTAAGACGGCGTCTAGTGTTTAAGTGAGAAATTGATAATATAGAAATCTTTGCCCTTCACATTGTTATTTCTCGGCCATGCCAAAGATGTGAATGTTTTTTGTTGGCTTATATGATTGTGCCTCGCTTCGGCATAAAGGATTTTCTTTATTACCTTGTTAAATTATACGAATACAAATTACGGTTTATATTTGTGATTTTCTACATATTGTTTAGTAATTACTAATCTATTATAAAAATATTTGTGTTGAACCAATATAGCCATGGCACCAAATTTACGTGGGCCGAGTTATAAAAATCATACGATCGACTTCAGTTTGATAACTGAGTTTGGTGGAAAAATCATGTGTAATACACATTAAGACATTAAAGTATCAAATAGATATAATACATTTAAATTTCAAAGTTCAAATTAGTTACAAAACATCTAAATAATGATACATTACTAAGGCCGTTTTCCCTACGACCGCATCAAAGAGACGCCAACACCAATTTGGCACAAAACCCATTCCAACCACGTGTTAAAAGAACACTATTAATTGTTTAACAAGATTATGCTAGTTATGGCACAATCGTTTATGTGCCAAATCTTTTAATTTTTCTTTTCTCTCTTATTGATTTTAAGTAAAAAATAAGTTTTGGTATATTAAAAGATGCAACAAGTATTTCTTATAATACAATTTTATATTTACTTTTGTAAATAATTTAAATGAATTTATAATTTGATTATTAATATAACTTATGAATATATATTAGTTAAATCAGTTCCTTAGAATTAAATACAAACGATTAAGCTAATAAATACAAGAATTACATTACAATAAAATAAACTCATGAATCATACATCTTGAAATAAACTTCTTAAAACTTCCAATGTCTTGAAAACACTATCCAAACTAAAAACTCTCAAGTGTTGATTTTGAGCCCATTTTTGCCAAATCTTCTTTATTCATTTCTAAAATACTCCCATATCTCGGGATCATAGATGTAATCCGAATCTTTCAATATAATTTGATTATCTTTGCACTTCAAGTAAATTCCGGATTTTCATTTCAAACTCATAAATTTGTTGTTTCGATCAATGGATTTATTAGATAATAACCACAAGTTGTCTTCAAGGATGGTTGGGATTTTGGGGGAATCTATCATACCAAGACGGACAATCAAAATAACCATATCTTATCTTCAATTGATGATTGAGATTACATTATCCGATTTAGGGCAATCCATCGAGATCAAGCGTCAAGATTGCATATCTTATCTTCAATTGGATGGTCTAGATTACTTCATCTTTAAATGATTATCACTTAAAGAATCGCTTGTCGATTATGGTTGTATCGATAATTAGTATTTTAATTTACCGAATGCCATTTTTTAATTTATCTACTTCAATCTAGTGAATTGTTATTAACTATTTATTTTTTAATGCATATTATATAATATACTATATATATTAAATATAACAAGATATATTTTAATTAACTTAATATGTATTTACTATGTTAGTAAATAAAATAATTTTTACTCTTGAAATAGTAAGTTAATATTTCTTTTAATGCAAAAATTTGAAGTAAAATGATTGGTGATGGTTTTAAGTTTGATGCAGAAATCTCATTATTTTAGTACAAAATTGTGCCAAAATAGAATTATAATCGAGGTGACCTAAAGTAACTAGTTGTGGATCATGTCACAACACACAAATTTGTATATCAAACAAGACTTAGTGCTAACAAAATTCAAACTGTGATATAGATGTAAAACCATAAAATGTGGGGGGAAACTAAGGAAATAGTACTACAAAAAGTTTTTAAATCCTATTAACATTGATGACACCCAAGCCCCTAAGGAAGGAACAAAAGACATCCGAGCCGAGTTTAACAAAAATAAAAACGCGTGCCTATTCACCAATGACGACACAGGTGACTCAGAGACGGCTTCAGCCATGTAAACGACCGAGCTAAATGACTTAAAGCTTCCCGATTTCAGCCGACGGGCACAAAACCGAGCTCAACCCAACGGAGCAGCCTGGGGGGACTCAAGCCGAGCACCTACCGGAGCAGGCGCATGTGACGAGCGACCCCAGGTGACGTCATCAAACGGTCAAGAAAATATGCCCACAATAAAATAAGTTCCTCAAAAGCAACAATATTCCCTCGAGTCAACAAGATTCTCCCAACACATGGCTACTTCCCACGCTGGGCGCCGTAAATAACACCATTATGTTAGGGAAGTTGTAAATAGTAAGCTAGATACACACCATGCACGATATCCTAGAGTTATTGAGAAAAGACAAGTGTCCCAAGACGAACAATTATTACCCCATGATTAGGTATAAAAGGGCCAAATAGATGTAATAAGGGACAAGAAAAACAACGAAAAAAAAGAGAGAAAATGATAGATAAAAAAGATAGAAAATAGGAGGTATCAAAGAGAGAAAGCGAAACAAAATCAAGTTGTAAAAGCAGCCAGGCAGGGCGTAGTGCCAGTTAATTCAATAAAAAGGCGAATTAGCCCTTGTTTGGTTGTCTTTTTTTGAATTCTCCCCCGATATCAAAACTCCTATTTTTCTTTGTTGACAAAAACATCGACAAATTGGTCTAGAAGGAGGTAGGGGCTTCGACAAATCGATAACATTATCTCACCACAAATGGCTGTCCAGCGGAAAAAACAACAACAACACCTTTTTCCTTTCTAGAAAATGAGTGAGAACTCAAGAAATTTACAAGGAAATGAAAACCTACCTCGGGAACCGAGGTTGGCCAAAAATACGAATGACCCAAAACCTCCTCGGCCAGGCTGGGGTTACAATTGCATCGCCTATCGTAGACAAAAACGACCCGGAGAGAAGGCTGATAGAAGAAGAATTGCTCCGAAAAAGGAAGGATAGAAGCAAGAAAGAAAGCACGCCGAGCCGAGGTAGAAAAGGTGGACATAGTGGATGTCGATAAGCAAAGATAGGGCGCAACTGGATCTGGTCATAACTTCAAGAGCTACTTGATCGAGCTCATCGATTCCTAAACAAAAATCTAGAGCGTCTTAGCAATGGACTCAAGCCGACATGCCGTATCACCCCAAACATGCATGCCAACGACTAAACATTGACCTCACCGCGCCTCGGTGATCAGGAAGCAAAGAAAATTAGGCCAGACAGACAGGTCGTATTGGAAGCCAAAGTTGAAGTAGCTCGTTAACAAATTTATCGGGAGGCACTCTACCCACGGTGGGTAGCCAACCCCATAATGGTAAGAAGAGCAGTGGGCGGGGCGCTTTGTGTCGATTTCATAGACCTAAACAAGGCATGCCCAAAAGACCAGTTACCTAGAACACGACTCATGGTCGATGCAACCTCAGTCATGAGTTGATGAGCTTCATGGACGCATATTCGGTTATAATCAGATTGATCGTCATCTAGACGACTCTAAGAGAATACTTCTTTCTATTAAGCCTAAGAGGGATCTCACTAAAATGATGCCATTCGGGCTTGAAAATGCCGAGCAATCCTATCAAAGGTTAGTCAATAAAATGTTTCAAAAGTTCGATAGGTAGCACCATGGAAGTCTATGTAGATGATATGCTTGTGAAATCTCTCTCTGTTGTGGATCACTTACGCACTCTTTAATGAAATGTTTAAAGTTTTATGTGAGTATAAAATGATGTTAAACCCAAACAAATGCACATTTGGGGTTGGCTCGGGAAAGTTTTGGGATACATGGTCGGCTAGAGGGGAATTGAGGCCAACCCAGGAAAAAATCAAGGCCATAATCGACCTAGAACCACCTAACTCAGTGAAAAAGGTGCAAAGCTTGACGGGATGTTTAGCCGCTTTGAGCTGGTTTGTCTTAAAGTCAACCGACAAGTGTAGACCTTTCTTTGAAGTAATCAAAAAGAACAAGAGCTTCGAATGGACCGACCAGGCATAATCAGCATTGACGCGCTCAAACAACACCGATGACCGTCCTATCCTACAAAAAGACAAACTCGGCGAAAACTTGTACCTATATTTGCCGAAATCTCGAGAATATACCATCAGCCAGGTAATCCTTCGGCTAGATGGCTTAGCCCATCATCCATTTATTATGTCGATTAAGCCTACACGAAGCCGAGCTACGATACTCCCCCCAATGGAAAAACCGCGTACGCATTGGTCATCTCCTCACGCCAAATTGAGGTCGTACTTCGGAACATAAGGTCATCGTATTGAACGAGCACCCGTTCAAGAAAATCTTACACCGACCTAACACTTCAGGCCGGATGATCAAGTAGGCCATCGATCTCAGCCAATTTGACATCGCATTGAGCCACGAACAACATGTAAAGGGAAAGCCCCAGAGACTTCATCACAGATTCAGCCCACCCATCCAAGTTGAATTTGGTGAAGAAGAAGAATGGAAATTATTTGGAGTAGCTCTTCGACAACGACCGAGCTGGAGTGGGGATCGTTTTAATTAGCCTAGAAAATAAATGCTTTCGACCGTCTATTCAATTTCTCGGCAACAAACAATGAAGCCGAGTATGAATCATTCTTTTGATGGGATTAGAGATGGCAGCCCATGGGGATGAAAAAACTGCTCATGCACAGTGACTCCCAATTGGTGGTAAATCTAATGAGCGGAAACTACGAAGAAAAAAAACCAAAGATACCCGATATTTGGAGCTCGCGAGAAGCGAGAATCTCACTGTTCAGGAGGCAAAAGTAGTACATATCCTAGGGTGAGAACGCATAGCGGATGCCTTGGCTCGTGGCATCCGGCCGAGAAACCCGACTGATCGAAAAGGTCTCGGTCACTCAATTGTCTACCCCATCACTAAACATCAACAAGGTGAATGCCGAAGGAACAAATCAACATGGATGACCCAATCATTCAATACTTGGAACACAGGATCCAACCGAAAAGATAAGGCCAAAGCCCGTACTCTCAGATCTCGGGCGGCCCGATATACCCCGGTGGATGGTGTCTATACAAGCGTGGATATTCAGTCCTACTGCTCAAATGTTTGTCCGAAATCAGGCAAAACCGCTGCGTGAGGTACATGAGGGGATCTGCGGAAACCGTGTAGGAGGTCAAACGCTGGCACACAAATTGATCCAGCAAGGGTACTACTGGCCATCCTCAAGCGAGACGCGATCGCAATGGTAAAGAAATGTCAAAAATGTCAAAAATTCGCTCCACAGATCGGTACCATCCCGAACAACTCATTTCAATCTTTAGCCTTGGCCATTTGCCAAATGGTGAGTCGATCTCATTGGACCACTCCCATTTCGCAAATGGGGCATCAAATATGCCATAGTCGCGATAGATTATTTCACCACGGTGGACCGAAGCGAGCCTTTAGCAAAAATAAGTGAGAAAAAACCACCGACTTTGTGTGGAAGTCAATAATATGCAGATTTGGAATACCCACTCAATAGTGATGGACAACGGGAAACAATTTGATAACAGGAAATTCGAGCTTTTGTGAAAGATTTCATATCAAAAACCACTTCTCCACTCCATACCACCCACAATCAAACAGTCAGTCGAGGTGGTAAATAAAATTCTCAAATATACATTGAAGACCGGTGGGAAGAAGCAAAGGAAATTGGCCGGAAGAACTACCCGGTACTATGGGCTACAAAACGCCACATGGGGTCACGGGAGAGACACCATTCTCCCCTTGCATCACAGTCTTGAAGCCATGATTCAGTGGAAGTCGGGCCCCCAACATTCAGATCGTTATTTCCATAGAAAAGAATTAAGTCGCATTGAGGTAACTAGATCTGTTAGAAGAAAAAGAAGCGTAATGCCAAGATGAAAAATGCTATATACAAAAGAGGAGTGAAAGATACTACAACTCGAAGGTGAAATAAAGGAAGTTCTTAGTCGGTGACTTGGTCTTAAAGAAAGTCGCTTGGGGCCGAGCCCACCCCATTAAAACCAACCTGGGAAGGCGCGTACAAAATCTGACAGCTTTGTCAAATGGCGGATCGACTCGAATATTTAAGCGGGAAAAGTTCAATCATCCATGGAATGTAACCTACTTGAAGAAATACTATCGGTAAAACAGGATTTTTGGACATCTTACTTGATCCATTCTCACGGGAGTTAATCCAACATATGGAGATGTTCGAAGTGTTAACAATAGGCTAAATATGGTATCCATTCTCCGGAGTTAATCCGACAAGTGTTAACAATAAGGCTAAATATGGGAAATGGAGATTATCTTTTCATCGGATTAACGTGAGTTCTACTAACGACTCCTCAAAAAGACTCGACCACACACCGAGCACAAAAAAGACTCGTCCAGGCACCGAGCACAAAAAACACTCGGCCACGCACCGAGCACCAAAGAGACTCGGCCACGCACCGAGCACAAAAACTGGCCCATGAGCACAAAAAACTCGCCACGCAAGCACCAAAGAGACTCGGCCACGCACCGAGCATAAAAATCTTGAAATGATTCCACCAAAAAGACTAGGCCACCTCACGAGCAAAAATCTTGTAAATGATTCCACCAAAAAAGACTCAGCCACGCACCGAGCACAAAAATCTTGGAAATGATTCCACAAAAAGACTAGGACATGCAGAAGAGCACAAATCTTGGAAATGATTTCACTAAAAAGACTCGCCACGCACCGAGCACAATACATGGAAATGATTCCACTAAAAAGACTCGGCCACGCACCGAGCACAATACATGGAAATGATTCCACTAAAAAGACTCGACCACGCACCGAGTGGAAACTATTTCACTAAGAAGAGTCGGTCAGAACCGAGCATAATACTCGGCACGATACTTGCTAACATCTACTTTTATCTATTCAGGCAAACCAGGATTCAACCCCTATTCATACATCTATTTAAAAGAAAACCGAGCCCAACACTTGGCAAAAATTTTAGAAGCAAAATGAAAGAAAAAAACGGCCGAGAGAAAATTCCATTAATAAAGGAAATATTTACGGTGGGGCGGAGCAATTACATCAAATGGCCCGAGGCCAACTACCTAGAAAAGCAAGGAAAAATAAAAAAAATGCCGTGGGGCTGGAGGATGAGTCCCAGGGGAGGAGAAACTTCAAGCGGCTCCTGGAGGCCACTTCTCTGCGAGGCACACCGCTCATTGGCCGTACCGGGCGAAGCGGAGAGCATCTAGATTTGCGTTCAATCGCTCAAGCTCCATCTCCATCTTGGCCACAGACTTCCCTTCCTTGAGGTCCTGGAGGATCTCCCCGATCTTGTAGCATGCCAGTCGATCGCATGAAGGCATATTCCTCTCAAACTTATAAGCTCAGGACGGACTAAGCCTCCGCCCAGCCTCACTTGCTTGCTCGGAGGTCTCCGCCAGCTCCCTCCTAACCTCGGCCTCGCGCCGCTCTAGCTCCCCGGCATGAGCAGAAGCCACCCTTCTCAGCTCAACCACCTCTTCCCGAAGATCCTCGGTAGCCTTGTGCGCCGAGTCCAACTCACAGAGAAAAAAAAACAACGAAAAAAAAGAGAAAAAGAGAGAACAAAAGATAGAAAATATGAGAGTATCAAAAGAGAGCGAAAGAAAGATAAAATCAAGTTGTAAACACGAAATCCGAGGACATGGTCCGCTTCGGTTAATTCAATAAAAGTAGAATTAACCTTGTTTGATTGTCTTTTATTTGAATTATTCCCCCCACGATATCAAAACTCTCTATTTTCCTTTGTTGACCAAAAACACGTCAACAAACATAAAGGAAAATTTGGTAACTGCATAATAGTTTCGTCCTTCTCAATTGCATAAGTTAATGTTCATTTGATGAATTACACTCTATGTACCCACTAACTACAAAAGCCTAAAAAATTGATGGTTCTTTTCTGTAACACCCATTCTATCTATGTTTGATTATATTAGATGAATCTCAAATGTACGCTTGACCCATAAGAAATTTCTCGAATATTAACTCATAAATACAAGTATGAAACTAGGGGGATAATAATAAAAATCGGAGGACTCATTTAGAGTTGTTGATTTCATAAGGTTACGTAGGGGTGTCAATTGGGGTTGGGTTCGGGTTCGTGGTCCGGGTTCACATGTTGGCGTGTCAGAAACGGCCGACCCAGACCCGACCTGTTTAATTATTCGTGTCAGAATCTTGAACTCGAACCCGACGCTTATTTCCGCGTGTAACCGGACCGATCCGCATAACCCGTCTAATAAAACTATTTTTATATAAATTTAATAGTTTTAACTGAATAAATTTATTTTTTTTAAAATCAATCACTATCATACACTATTCAATCAATAAAAAATATCACAATTCACAACATACAAAAGAAATAACATAATTGCATAAATAACATAATATACTAATCATATTTTAAGGACAATATTCAAAAGACATGCATAATAATAACAAATACATAATTAAGGAGGTTTTATCATTTAAGTTTTAATGACATGTCTTGTTTGTTGTTTTTCTTACAATTTATTTTTTATTTAATTTTTTCAAATTCACAAGCGGGTTAGACGGGTTAAATGGGTTATAGTAGGTTGACCCGAACCCGAATTGTTTAATTAGCGGGTTATTCGGGTTTGACCCATTTTCGACCAAGACCCACGAAACTCGGACTCATGCCCATTAATTTCGTGTTAGGTGATCGCGGGTTTGCGTGTCGGGTTTGAAATTGACACCCCTAAGGTTACGTAGCTTTTCACTTCAAAGCCGCAGTAGTACATACCCACACAACCGTCCACCTTAGGACCACCACCATCCAAAATTAAAAACAAAAAAGAAAAAGAGTTAAAAAAAGAAAGAAATAAAAGAGTTTCTCAAAGTAATTGACAGATTGTAATTCTAATGAATTTAAACAAAATTGGCCAACCACATCTAAGTTCCCCTCATCTCTTAATATTTAAAATATATTTACATACAAGAAAAAATAAAAGAAAGAAAAATAAATATACTTATATAATAAATACACATATACTGAAAAATCATTGTTTGTTTGATTTTGTTTTTCTGTGTGTGTGTTTTTGTTACCTGGGGAGCAAAGCCTCAGAATTGGAATTTCAAAAAAATAACAAAAAGTATTTAAAAAATCCCAATCCTACAAACTTAACCCTAATGTTATTACAAACAATCTCAGCCCTCAAGTGCTATTCGGAGATCCTCCAAACTCCAATCCCGTCTCATGCCGCTACACCTCACCAGCCTAGGTGTGGCTGGGGCCGACTCGAATACGCCAGCTGGGCCGCTTTTTATGGACCCGGTGTAGTGGAGGAGGAGTTTTCTTGGGCTTGTTTGGTATCCCCAGATTGGATCGGCTTCTCATTTTCCGAAAACTGGGCTTGGATTTGGGCTTGAAATTGGGTGCCAAATTACCAGACCAGCTTCTCTCCACCCTCCTTAAACACATTTTGAAATTGGGCTTCCTTTTCATGTCCTGCACCTCATGATCCAATCTGCCATGTTTAACATCTTCTTCTGTATCTGGCAACCTCAGGCAATTGATTAGGCTCATAATTGTGGTTTAATTATTATAAATTTATTTTTATAAGTAAAGGAAGATGTTTTATTTGCAGGGCTCTTAGAGGGAGAGAGAAAAGAAATGTATTTCCAGTTTCAAAATGTGTTTTTTTATTATTATTTTGGTAGTTGGAAATGGCTACAAACTGTTTTGAATCTTTGTCGTTCTCAATTATACGAGATAGATAGACATAAAAAAAATTCAAGAGTACCACATAAATTTTTGGAATAGATTGACTTGTCCCTCCTTAAATGTAGCCTTTAAATTTTTAAAAATGACATTGTTAATCCGATAACAAAGCTTTATCACTGGTGACTATTTTTTATGACGACGGTCATGTGACTCTTAAGTTAAACCTTCTCGGTTTATATGTAGGGTCATATCCATTTATAGAACAATGAAATTGAGATTTGAATCATGTTTGAACAATTCAAACATTTTAATAAGTACCTATTTTTTCTACAGAAAAGAAAACTGAAAAAGTAAAAGTAGATAGGATGAGTTTAATAATTACATATCCTGTTATATATACTCTCACTAGATACAACAATATAAGGGATAATTTGAGTTTTAGTAACTAAATACCCTATTTTCACTTTGGGTACTTCACTTTTAGATCATATCAATTTTGATACTATATGTTTTACTTTTAATCACTTCGCTACATTCTTTCAAAAGTTCATCAATTTTGGTACATCGTGTTTTACTTTTTAATCACTTACGACATACCAAATTAAATTGACCCCGATGTTTGATGGAACGCGCGAAAATAATTACAAAATAAAATATGGGATACCATGATTGATTGCCGAGAAAGTGAAGTACCAAAAATGAAAACACGCTATAGTTTAAGTAATAAAATTGGAAAGTCATATACATTTAAAATCATCTTCCAAAATACATCATGTCAATTATTTCTAATTGATGTTGCTTAAATCTGTGAGAACTCTTGAGTTAAGGTTTGAATAATTTGAATGAAAAAAAAACCTAGGATGCTCCTAAAATATCGGACAAGCGGCAATTGCACTTTGCCGTCAATGATTACTTCTTATAGGTTTCCGTCATTTGAATCGATCTCCAATAGATTTCGATGATATATTATTTCTGAACTCAATCACGGCACTTTCAAGCCTTCTTCCCCTTCGTTGGGAATTTCAAGAATCATTCAACGGCCGCTTCTTCCAAGGTCAACGCGGGGGCGACCTTCATCAGTGCGAGAATCCAAACTCGAAAAATCACTTTGCAGGTTCACACCCCCTCCGAAAATATGCATGGCACCTCGACGACAAGAGTTTATGAGAGGTTAGGTTAAACCCTAACCTTAATTTTTCTTCGCATCTACATGGGGATACGCTGCTTTAAATTCGGTTGCAATGAAGGATTATACCTTTCACGACTCAGTATAGCATCTGGGAATCACAATACCCCAACCTCGACGAGCAACAACAACACATTGAGAGATCTTGGACAACAAACAAGCCTTCGTTTGTTCAAACCATCTCGCTGAGGATTCTTCCAAGCCGATAAAAAGGGTGAGTATTTCTCGATTCACGATGGGCGAGGATATATATCAACAGAGAAATGCGTAACTCAAAAATTCTTTAATTGTCGGTGATATATATCGAAGGGCACCAAACCGCTTGCATGGGAAGAACTCAGAATAAATTGGCTTCTCGGCATGGAATGTCAAATCCCCTTACAAACTCATACCCTTGGGCAAAGGTGTTACAACATCCAATTTGCGGATTTGAATGAGCGTAATCACATTTTTCAAAAGTCTGCATGGACTTTATCTCAAGGGCTCAATCCGACTCATGAACCGGATCCCGACTTCAACCCGTATAAGATCAACACGCCCAAGGCTCGGGTATGGGTTCGTATATATGCGCTAGTCCGGATTATTGGCACCCATCGCCGATTATGAAACTAGCAAGTGCCATTGAACGTTGATTCAAATTGATGGTAAATCCCACATGGGGAGGTAGGTCATTTCGTGCGGATTCTTGTCGAAATGGACCTTAGTGCTCCTTGCAAGAGAACATAATGGTTAAAAGAGTTGGATACTTCTCCTTTGTGTCTATTAGTTATGAAAATATTCCGGATTTTTGTGTGCATTGCCGGATTGTCGGTCACAATATCAATAAATGTCGCAAGTCCACAACGCACGAGGTTCAGAAGCCGAAAAGGGATATTCGGAATAGAAGTCACTCTATTGGTCGTTCTGATGCTAGGGGCGATCTCGGACTCGTAAGGATAAGGAGCTGGCTACTACCTGGGTGCAAGTGAAAAATAAAAAGGGGCTACATCTGGCATTTCTACGAGAAACTCGTTTGAGATATTGGAGGAGTAGGATAAAAACATCCCGGAGTAGGGGGTTACTGGGGATAACACTTTGCATGATGATGCTCGAGATCATTCAGCTGCCATTGCTAATAATGATCGAACAATGGTAGTATATAATCAAATTACTGGAGACGACAAAGAGTCCAACACGGTTGAGTTTTCTGAGAATCTTGATCAGCACGGCAAGGAATCTCTATACAGGGCCATTGGGGCAGTGTCTAAAAGTAATTCGCCTATAGATTATGTGTTGAAGCAAACAGATCCACGGAAACCTTCCGGGCCATGGCAGTAGCAGCCAAAGAGCAATGTTCTGACATGGCTGATGAGGAGGAACAAAATCAAAGATTCTTGGATAGTTTTGATGACACTACGTGGTCGTCCCCCTCAATGAATTGCATGTTTTGGAATATTAGAGGTATCGGTAACAATTCCTCTAAATCTATGCTCAAGGAATTGTGTCGTATTCATAAACCTGACATTATTGCTATTGCGGAGCCTATGGTACAATTTACCTCTATTAACCATATTTTTTTGCAATCCACTGGTCTGAATTTGGTGGGTGAATCTTTCCGTTCTAATGGTATCTTGGATATTTGTCTTTTCTCTCGCTCTTCTAATTTCCAATTTCGGGTAATTTTTAATTTTGATCAATGTTTTTTTGTGAGGTGAAATACCAAAACATGCATTTCTTTATGGGGTTTGTGCATGCTCACCGCTTTCTTATATAGCTCGGACGGCAATTATGATTGGATGTTCATCGTTAGAGCTTACGCGATTTTGATTGGATTTTAATGCTCTTTTAGGAGCTCATGAACGTCGTGAGATTTTGTCTTGTAGGGGGTTTATTTTAATGATCTATCTATGATTCCTATCGGTAATGAATGGAGCTCTTTTTATTCTTCTCGAGGAGAGTCCGGATCGTATTCAAGCGGACGTAATTTTTGGATCATTGGTAGATGGTGAAGGGTTACGTGGGTGTGATAATCGATCATCATCCCATGATTCGTTGGACTTGTCGGTGACAGAATATCATTTTACATGGTTACATCCAGGGGTTTTTATTGTGTATAATTCATGGAAGGTCGATGGTGGATTCTAATGAATCGGATCGAAAATGAAAAGATTCGCCATGTTCTCAGGGCTTGGAATATTTTTTTGGGAATATTCATTGGTAGATGGTGGAGGAGGTTAGTAATCTGCGATTCATGAGTCTATTCACGAACATGGATATCATTCTCTTATTCAACAGAGATTGAGATCCACAAAGAGTTGGCTAATGGTGTTAAATTTTCAATACGAACTCGCTAGGAAAGAGTTGGGTTAATTGGTTGAAAGACGGGGATCGTAATTCTAATTTCTTTCATAGGAAACTCGCATGAAAAGAGCTAAGGGTGTCCTCCATGACTAATGGTGGATGGGGTTCTTACGGAGGATAGACAACTAATTTACAGTCATATTTTGTCTTTTTATGAAAATCTCTTCGCCGAGCAACTGCACACGGGAATTGATTATTCTATGGTGGATGAGGTGATTCAGTCTACAATGACAGAAGCGGAGAACCACTTATTATGTGTCGTCCCTAGTGACGAGGAAATTAAGGAGGCTATTTTGGGATGAGTTCTGATAGTGCGCCGGGCACGGATGGTTTTGGTGGGCATTTTTTCAAACATTGTTGGGATGCGATTGAGAGGGATATTACGGCTGCAGTCCAATCTTTCTTTGTGACAGTGTTCATCCTGCGGGGTGTAATTCCAACTTTATGGTGTTGGTGCCTAAATCTAAAGACGCATATGGGGTGGAAGAGTTTAGGCCTATTATATTGAGTAACTTCTTATTTAAGACTGTAACCAAGATTTGGCCTCTCGTTTTGGGTTGATTCTTAAGAAGTTGGTATCCAATATGCAATTCGGGTTCATTCCTGGTAAGCAAATTCATAATGGTATCGCCCTTGCTTCTGAAGGTGTGAACTGTCTTCTGAACAACTCCAGATTGCGGAATATGATCCTCAAAATTGACATCCGCAAGGCGTTCGACACTCTTAGTTGGGATTTTTTATTTCATGTTTTGAGAAGGATGGGGTTTCATGAGCAGTTTATTATGTGGGTCTCACGGATTTTCCTTTCGGCACGTGTTTCCATTCTCATCAACGGTAGAGTCTGAAGGTTGATTTTCATTCTCCGGAGGAGTGCGACAAGGTGATACTCTTTCTCCTCTTCTGTTTTGCGCAACGGAGGAAGTGCTGGCTAGGGCCCTAGAACGTAAACTTCAGTAGGGTGACCTTACGCCTTTTTGCGCATGTTGCAATATTCAGTTCCCTCCATGTTTACTTTGTGCGGATGATATTTTGATTTTGAGTGAGGCCACTTTGAGCAATTGCAAATGTATTCTAGAGGTTCTCAATTCTTATGGACGTATATCGGGTCAGATGTTTAATCTGGCGAAATCTAAGGTGTTTTTTCATGACAATACCCCCAACCGTCTCATCCATCGGATTCAAACCGACTATGGTATCTCCCAGGGTTCGTTTCCTTTCACTTATTTAGGGGCTCCAATGTTCAAGGGGCACCTACAATTCGTATTTTCCGGCCTCTCTATGATAAAAACATTTGCTAATTTCAAACTTGGAAGGGAATTCTTTGTATATGGTTGGGCGAATCACGCCGGTCAACTCTTTTATTATCAGCTCATTCGTTCATTCTATGCTCGTTTATAGATGGTCGATTACCCTACTTAGGCCATGGGCCGATTCAAATTTTGTATGAGTTACATTCTTAAAAAAAGGGTGATTGGGTGTGAATTTTGTGCCCAAGGAGGAAGGGGGCTTGGTATCTCGCTCCTTGATTTACATTCTTGAAAATTGCTTGGAAAGTAACTCGGACAACCCGACATTTGTTTGGCTTCTAGAAGATTTATGAGTTCTAGCTTGGGCCTCTATACATCATTGGCTCTACTATATGGTTGGGTTTAT
Organism: Rehmannia glutinosa; assembly: GCA_016081115.2. Lineage (NCBI taxonomy): Eukaryota > Viridiplantae > Streptophyta > Magnoliopsida > Lamiales > Orobanchaceae > Rehmannia > Rehmannia glutinosa. Next base: position 15,362 of record JABTTQ020003176.1, read on the forward strand.
GGCCTCTGGTCTTGGATATCGCCTCTCAGTCACGTTGGATCCCGGGTTATCATTTTGGGGTCCGTTTTTGGTTGGATAATTGGGTTGGCTACTCCATTGCTGATCGTATTGGTATTCCTATTCATTTTCAAAGGTTCTTTTCTCAAAATATCTCTGATTATTTCTTTGATGGCGTCTGGCACTTTACGGGGGAGTTCCTGGTGGCGTATGTGGATATGGTTATTGATATTCTCCACTTCCCTATTTCACCAGATTCAGAGGATCGTACAGTTTGGGGGTATTCTAATGATGGGAACATTTCTTCAAGGACGGCATATCATTATGTTCGGGATCCCTACCCAGCAGTTAGATGGGGGAAATGGATTTGGGATTTGCATGTTCCGGCTCGTAGGTCAATGGTGGTTTGGCGAGCTATCTTCAATCGTCTTGCAGTTATAGACAACCTATGTATTAGGGGGTTTTGCGGTGCCTCGGCTTGTGCACTATACTATGAGGCTCCAGATTCAGTGGACCATATATATTACCTCATGTCGTTTTGCATCGGACATTTGGGGTTGGGCTTAGGATGTTTTTCAAGTGGTTTTACCGTTAGAAGGGGGCTTTAATAATCTCTGCATATTACCATGCAACTTAGTTTAGTCCCCAAATAGCAGCTTTATGGAAAGGGACTTATATTTCGATCATTTGGATTATTTGGCATTTCACAATTGTTGGATTTTTTAGGGAGTTAAGCCGCACACCACATCTGCCATCGTCCTTCTTCGATCTTTCATCATCGAGATGTCAGGTTTGGTTTCGGGCCCAATGTCCAATTCTATCTTTGATTTGTTATGTCTCCGTAAATTGCAGGTTAAGGGGAATATTCGACCGACTCCTACAATGCACGATGTGAGGTGGTATCCCCCGCTTCCCGGCTGGATGAAAGTTAATACAAATGGTTGCACGTATGGAGCCTCGGGTAGATGCGTGGTCGGGAGTTTATCGCAATTGTAGGGAGTTTTTCACAGGATGCTTTATTCAACAGATTGGCATTGGGTTTGCTTTTCAAGCGGAGCTAATGGCGGCTATTTTCGCAATTGAACGGGCATATCAACGAGGATGACACAAGATGTGGCTTGAATCGACTCCACTTATGTTAGTGATATTCTTTCTTCAAGGTCGATGGTTCCTTGGAAGTTTTACTGGTCGTTGGCGAAGTGCTCTTTATTACGTTCCAAGATGGAGTTTGTGGTCTCTCACATCTTTAGGGAAAGAAATCATGCGGCGGATAAACTCTCCAAGATGAATGATCATTTTGATCGGGTCGCACATGATGCCACAAGAGGTGCGTGATAATATTCGGAGGATGCCACGGGTAAAGTTTTCTTTCGTATCAAGTGACAATAGGGTGGTTCGACCGACGACGATCCATCTCGGCGAGGTCGCACGGACCGTGCTATTCTTGCCATTGGATTTTTGTCGCTTAACGCATGGGAAAATGCGGCTGCGCCGCGCACGCCCATGCGTCTTTTGACCATCGACGATCATCTTCGGCATTGCACACGGGCACGTCGTGCTTACTCGCATGGACCGTGTGCGATCTGGCCTTCCTCGGCGACTATAATCAGGTGGTGGCTTCGTTCGGGGCTAGATTGTTTCGTAGTATTTTTTCTTCTCTGGGGGTTTCTTTTCCGTACCAAGGTTTTTCCCACAAGGGTGGGTTTCACCTTGGTAGGTTTTAATGAGGCCCCTCTTATAGCTACCAGGTCGGCTTGTGCCCTGGGTTCCTCTATTTATTTTTCGCGAGGGTTTCTCTGTTACTCTCATGCTAGCTGTTTAGCATTGTAAACAACACCATGTACCTTTTTCTTTTTTTTATATATATTTATCATTTAGCTAAAAAAAAAGGTTTCTTAATAATTCAACAAAAAAAAAAGGATTTATGAATAATTGTCTAGCTTCTTCTCTGGAGCTAGTAGTTCATTCATATGGAAACTTGTCTGCGACACCATTAAACGTTAGACGGGCCTATGGGTTGCCCTTAGGGCTGCAATCGAACCGATATTTTGAGAGTTTGAGCTTGGCTCATTTATTATCGAGTGGAACTCGAACCTGAGAATTTATCGAACATATTGATGGCTCACGGAACTTTTTCAAGCTTAATCGAACCTAAACGAGCTTAGTAAATATCAATTATAAGTTTATTTAAATATTTTTATATTTTTAAGTAAACATATAAAAGTTGAAATTAAAGTCAAAAATTAGTATATGTTTCCAAGTTTAAAATTACTCTTAGGACAGTAAGAATTCGTGGTAAATGCAGTTTTGAAATTTCGGGTTAGGTGCCCTATTTTCGAAACTTACAATTTTGGCCCAAAAATGATTTTGTCATTAGGGACTCATTTCAAGTCCGATTGTTATGAAATTTGAACTAAGGGTCTAGAAAGTCATAATAATTAAGTTAGTAAATTTTTTGGGTACAGGGACTATCCAAGTTTCAAAAATTTTAGATTGGTCCTTTAAGTTTTAAAATTTTACATGTTAGTGCCAAGTTTGTCGTTTATCGCATTTCTTGACCCGAAGAATCTCTAGATTTTTCAAGTCACTTAATATATCAAAATTACAGTGTTTTAAGTCCACAATTTCAAAATTACAGAAGGTCCTTGTACACTTTTATTTATTGCAATTTAGGCCCTATATTTTGCGAAAATTACAAAAATGGCCAAAAGTTCGGATTTAGTTACCAAGTCAAAAGTGTAGAATTTAACTTATATATAAAAAAATATTTAGCATTTATAAACCATATTTTGACATGCATATCAATAAACACCATAAAACATAACAATAAGCATTTTTAATTTACATTTTTGCAAGTATAAAATCATGCTCATTTTTTTTTTAAAAAAAAATCTCTTAGAACATAATACAAAATACATGTAAAATTTCATATATTTCAACATTGAAATATAAACATGAAATTATTAGTAGAAGATATGATGGATTTTTAGAAGGTTTTCCACCCACCTATTAGTCTTCAAAGGTAGTGGTCTCTAAAGTGTGGTTTCCTCCCTTTTAGCACCCTCTCTTGGCTCCAAGAACCTTAGGATAGCCACTAGGTAATAAAAAGGGTTATAATGGTGTTTCAAAAAAAGAGTTTTTGGACAAAAGAAGGGGAAAAAGAATGCCAAGCTTAAGGAGGTTTTCTTACCTTTGATTCCTTAGCTTTTTGAGGCTCTCTACACAACACCACCAAACCCTCTACTCCTTCAAATTTTCGGCCCCCTCTAATTGCTACAAGAAGTAGGATTTTCAAGTTAAAAGGTGAAAAAAAGGGTTTGATATTTAGGTAGATGAGATTGAAGTGAAGAAAAAAAAAAGAATTTCCTTACCTTTGCTTGCAGAATTCAGTCATTAGGTGGAGAGGAAGGAGTTGATTTTTGGTAAAGTGTATAGGTGAAGATGATGAATGGAGGTTTTGGGTACAAGATAAAGTCTTTCTCCTCCCCAAGGTATATATTATGGCCGACCTTATCCCCTCTATGGTACTCAAGTTCCTATTTATTGAAGCTTTTGTTTTGGGGGCTAGATGTGGCATGCTTGCCTTGGAAGGACCAAGGCTTGCATTGGAAAGGGAAGCATGTCCAAATAAGTGTGTTGGCAAAGTTTAAATTTGGCTTGCATCTCTTGAGTATCGCCGCCCCTCCCTCTCATCCTCCTCCAATTTTTTTTTTTTTTTTTTTTCTTTCTAAAATTTGGTGATAATTGGCTCCTCTATCACCTCTCTCAAATCAATTATCATCTTTCTTATACACTAGTTCTCTTATATAGTTCTCAAATCAATTATCATCTATATTACTTATATATATAAGTTACCTCAAGTTTCTATAGTTGGATTCTAATTAAAATTCTAATGTACAAGTTAACGAAATAAAATACTTAGGTAATTAATTAGTAAGTAAATTAGTAATTAAATAAAATAAAAAATTAAGTAGTCAAATATTAAGGAACTCAAAATTATTGCCACATTTCATTAATATAAATATTGTGACACATAAAGTAGTACATCATCCATCAATATTACAAAAATATGAATTATAAGCTAATAAAAAGTCGGGGCCTCACACACCCATCATGCCACCTAATCTTCTAATTATTTCTTCTTGCATATAGGCGACAAGTATTGTTGGGAAATTTATTGTTTAGATTTTGATGAATGTCATGTAAAAATTAGACTAGAAAGTTGGCATCCATTTTTTTGTAATTCTTATTGTAATAGATAAATTTGTATAAGCTGAGTCAAGTCACCTATGCTTGAAATACAATAAGTCAACTAAAGACTAGAATGAAGACTCATTGTGAAGCGGTGAGTGTGGCCAAGAAAGAAGACCAAGGACTCGACTAAAGGAGTATCGGCTGTGAGACAGCTGTGAGAAGAGTCAGCTAAGTCAACCCAAGAAGCCAAGTCAAGTTGAAGTGACAGATGAGTCTTTCAATCATTGGAGTAGACTCAAGTCACCTGGGGAAAAGGCAGCTGCAAAGAGGAGTTAATCGAAAAGAATCAGTTGCACAAAAGTCAAGAATATTACTTAAACAAGTAATACTTCCATGTTGCCATGTCTTAAAGTGCTCATTCGAGAAGCATGCAAAAGGAATAAACCAATGGGAAGCACACGCACGTGTCGATTCGAAAAGCTGGACATTCATTTAATATGAGGAAAGGTCTACATCTCAAGATTGAAGACCAAGAAAAGACAAGCCAACGAACACAAGTGATTTTTGAAAATCAACCTATCTCTTCAACGGGCAGATTTTTGAAAATTCACTATAAAAGGCTGAGGAATCACTTTGAGAAAAGGTTACCTTGATTACCTTGCATACTTGAGATAACAAGCATTATTCATACTGTAACCTGCAAAATATTCTCAAGTTATTCAAGCAAAATCCTCAAGCCTAAATCTTGAAGGAAATCAATCCAACACTAAGCTGTGAAGGAAAGACAACTTCAAACTGTTGAAGAGAAAACTTTTGAAGAAGCAAAAGGGGTCTACTTTCCAAGGAGGATTGTAGAAAGGTTCAAGGTCGAACCATTCTCAAGTTATTGGAGGGCTTCGTGATCAAATCCAAGGAGCTTGAGAAAGTGAGCTGAAGTAGCAAGGTAGCCGCCCTGTGAAGTAGCTGAGTCGGACAAGAAGCGGTTTGTGTGACCAAGGCATCTCCAAACCGAGTCCCAAAGGAGCAAGTCACTGTGTGTGATCAAGACTTGTATCCGGACCGATAACCACTTTGTATTCTCGATCATTACTTAGTGGATTCCTCCAGAGTTGGAGAAGAGAGAAGTAGAAGAATTACCCCATCTTCGAACCTCTATAAAAATTATTGTGTCATTTACATTTCAAAGATTTTATTTCGCATATCACTTTATATCTCACGATAATTTGCTATCCAACCGATAATTAACAAAGTGCTAAAACCAAGTGTTAAAACAAGCTTAAATCAAATTCAAGGGTGTTAAGTCTTCCAGTTGAAAATCTCATCACACCAAGTTAAAGTTTAGACTAAACAAATTGAGTTATTCTATCAACAGTTCAATCGAGTTTGTTGAGTGGCTATCTCTATTTGGTTAACTAACTTAGCTGTCCCCAAGGACTTAGCTGTGTATTTAACTCGTAATATTTTAAAAGGACTAAAATCGAAAAGTTGGTAAGGTTTATTCAACCCCCTTCTAAACCTTACTCACACCCCTGGGGACCTACAAGTGGTATCGAGCGGTTGGTTCATTGAGCCTTCCGCAGAAGTTCTTGAACTAGATCTCCAATCTTTCTAAGAAATTTTTAACACTTGTTCTTTCAAAAGCTATTTTTATTCAAAGAAAGTTATTATAATGGAAGCAAATTTGACACGCATTCCTATGTTCACTATTGAGGAGTTTGATGACTGGAAAATTCGTATGACGTGCTCATCTATCCGCTTTACATGATGAAATGTGGATAGTGATAGAGGATGGGCCACGCAAATATTGAAAGTGAACACATTTTGCAAGGAGAGTTCAAATTTGAAGGAGAAGAAGTTGTGGTCGAGCAAGACACGACCCTTTAGTTGAAAAACCAAGGATTGAATGGACCAATGATGACAAAAAGAGATACAACTTGGACAATGTGGCCAAGGATATTCTCTACAACACTGACAAAGCAATGTTCAATAAAGTCAAGTCATGCAAAACAACAAAAGAAATCAGGATAAATTAACTTTAATTTGTGAAGGATCGTGAGCAAATTAAAGAAAACAAATTATCCTGTTGTTGTTCAAAAGTTTGAAAACTTGAAAATGCTTGCGGTGAGACAATGGATCGGTTGATGCTAAATTCACCTTGAAATTATAAATGAGCTCTCAAAGATTTGGAAAGGAATACACACAAAAGGAGATGTGTATGAAGATTCTAAGGAGTCTCCCAGCTGAATGGGAAATGAAGACCATGGCTCTGAGGCACTCGATGGACCTATCAAAAATATCCAATCATGAACTATTCTCAGACCTCAAAGCTTATGAATTTGAGAAATGAGAAGAAAGGATCAAGAGGAGACAAATTTGTACCCAAAACAAATTTGCACTTATAGTCAAGGATGGGAAGCGAGCTCAAGTCAAGGAAGCCATTGACCAGGAGGAAATTGCCTTGATGGTTAAGAAATTCAACAAGTTCTTCAATAAGAACTATAAAAGAAACAAGGGTGAATCCTCCAGGAGACATTCAGCTCCTTCCAAGTCAAGAGAAGATAGGCCACCCAAGAGAGCTGAGCATCAAAAGGTTGAATATCAGAGAGCTGATAACCCAAGAACGGAAAGAGCTGATCAAAGAGCTGAGAACCTGTGTTGGAACTGTAGACAACCAGGACACTTTGCTATTGACTGTCCATATCCTGTAGTCAATAAATACAGGAATGAAGAAGAAAGAAGAATCTCCAGAGAAAGAAGACAGGAAAAGAAAAAGGCCATGTTGGCTGCAGAGACTGTTGGGACAGCTAAGTCTAAAGAAGCAACAGACTCAGAGAGTAGTGAAGCTGACTACTCAAGTGATTCTGAAGAAGAAGCAATGATCTGTCTAATGGCTAAAGAACAAGATCAACCTGACCAAGAAGATGAGGTACACTCTAACTTATCTCACTCAGATTCTAGTGATAGTGATTGTGACACACACACTTCATCACCCATCTTTATGATTCATTAGGCAAAATGATGAAAGAGTTTGAGCACATTAAATCCTCACACACACTATTAAATGAGGAAAACAGCTTAAAAGCCAAAACTCAAAACTCACGGTGACTAATGAGCCGAGTACTCTAAGTCACATAGCTGATGAGAACAAAGAGCTGAAGGCTGAAAATGCAAAACTAATAGCAGAGATAGTTGCTATAGAAAAGAGGGAAAATGATCTCAAAAATGTGATTGCATCATTTACAAAGGCATCTAAATCATTGGATGACCTTATTATGAGCCAAAAAGAGTGTGGAGATAAAACTGGCATAGGATTCAATTCCTTTGCCCACAGTCAAACTCCCAGAGTGATTTTGGAAAAAGGATCTTCAAGTAATGAAGCATCTCAAAAATCCAAGACACCAAAAGTTGCACCCACATTCACTCCAAAGCACAATCACAAACAAACTGGCCTTGGATATAAAGGAAAAGGAAAACAGCCAGTTGAGTATGCTTAGAGGACAGCTGAGAAGAAATCCAAACAGAGTTCCTCAAAGAAACTCCAAATAGGAAGTACTGTGAAGAATAAACAGAGCTACCAAAAGCCCCAGAAGTTTTATCAAAGAAACACATATGATGGGAATGGTAGAAACTACCCAAGCCAAGCTGATTGGAATAATGTGAAATATCAACAAAGACCTATGGAATATAAGCCCAAATGGCAAAGGCCTAGAACTCAACAAAGGTCATTCCAAAGGCAAAAGAGCTATCATCAGCACACATATGCACCCAGGCACTACACTCAGAAATATCACAACTACCCAAAGAAGGCAATTGCTAAAACACACACACAGTATACTGAGACAAAAGAGACACAGCTGTATGAACCTAATGCCCCCAAGAATTTGCCAAAGTGAGTTATGATTATGGCACAGATAGATGGCAACCTCTTAGAGTCAAGTCATTTGGCTATAGGTTGGTTGGATCATCTTACAACACTAACCCCTCAGGACCCAGGCAAGTATGGGTACCTAAAAACTAATTTCCTTGATTGCAGGTTCAAGAACAACGGTGAGTGCCAAGGAACCTGGTACATGGATAGTGGTTGTTCCGCATACATGACAGGAAACAAGAAAAATCTGTCAAAATTCAAGGAGATTAGAGGCGCAAAAGTCATATTTGGATGGAATGAAGCTACAGGGGAAATAAGAGGCACTGGATCCATCAAGAAAAATGGATTAGAAATCACAGATGTTGCATATGTTGAAGGTCTCAACTTCAATCTGTTAAGCATCAGTCAACTCTGTGACAAGGGCTATAATGTTGGATTCAATATGGGAGTGTGCCAAATTAAAGACACTGAATTAAATGAAGTAGTGTTGCAAGGATCCAGACAAAAGAAAATGTATGTGGTAGACTGGTCGACTGCCACACCAAGCACTTGTCTGTTAGCAAAGAGTACAACCGAATCAAGTTGGCTATGGAACAAGAAGTTGAGTCATCTAAATTTCAAGACAAAACAAGCTTGCAAGGAGTCATCTTGTGGAAGGACTGCTAGACTCAGTATACAAGAAAGAAAGTGTTTGTGATGCATGCCAGATGGGAAAGCAGATCAAATCATCATTCAAAGAGAAGTCTAGTCCATCTTCAACAAGGATATTGCATGATCTGTTGCATATGGATTTATTTGGTCGATTGAGCCTAGTATAGGTGGAAAGAAATACACCTTAGTGGTGGTGGATGATTACTCAAGATATACATGGACAATCTTTATGTGCAAAAAGAAGGAAACCTTGCAGAAGTTACCTCAGCTGATGAGAAGAGTTCAAAATGAGAAGAGTCAAACCAATATAAAGATAAGGTCTGATAGAGGAACTGAGTTTGTCAATGGGATAATAACTCAGTATTGTGTTGAAAATGGTATTGCTCATGAATTATCTGCAGCAAGGACTCCACAACAGAATGGAGTAGCAAAAAGAAGAAACCGAACTCTCAAGGAAGTTCGCAAGGACCATGTTAGTCAAGTCGGCCGCTTAAAAGATTTTTCAAGCCATCAACACCGCATGTTATACTCAAAATAGATGCATGATTAATAGACAACTGACAAACACTCCCTATGAAATATGGAGAGAGAGAAAGCCAAATGTTGGGTATTTTAGGATATTTGATGTAAATGTTTCATCCACAACAATGGCAAGGATAATCTAAAGGCTTTTGATGCTAAAGTGATGAAGGTATCGTTTTGGGATACTCGGTGAAATGAAAGCCTATAGAGTCTTTGAACAAGAGGGCTATGGTCACGAAGAGTCTATCCATGTGGTTTTTGATGAACCTAATGTAAATGGAGAAGACATTGAAGAGTTAGTTGATAAGAATTGAAGTCCCTATATTGAAGTGAAGTGGAGCAATCAATCAAGATGAAGATGAGATTTGAGTCTCAAAGACAACCGGAGAATCTGCAACTAAATGATGATGAAAGAGTCGCTCAAGACAAACACATTGCAAGACGACTAAACCCAGCTGATTTACTTCAATCTGATGTGAGATGGCTGAGAGACCATCCACCAGAGTTAGTCATTGGAAATGTGAGAGATGGTGTAAAAATTAGATCCAGAGCTCAACAAGAAGCAATGTTCACTTGTTTTATTTCCCAGATAGAGCCAAAAGATGTGTCACAAGCATTGGATGACACACATTAGATTCAAGCCATGCAAGAAGAGCTGAATCAGTTTGAAAGAAACAAGGTATGGGAATTGGTGCAAAGACCAACCCACCAAAATGTTATTGGCACAAAATGGGTTTGCAGAAACAAGATGAATGAAGAAGGTTCTGTGGTGAGAAACAAAGCAAGATTGGTAGCCAAAGGGTATTGCCAAGAAGAATGAATAGATTTTGATGAAACATTTGCTCCTGTTGCAAGATTAGAAGCAATAAGGATGTTACTTGCCTATGCTGCACACAAGAACTTTATTGTATATCAAATGGATGTGAAGAGTGCATTTTTAAATGGATTGTTGGAAGAAGAAGTCTATGTTGAGCAACCTCCAGGTTTTGAGAAGAAGACCATTGGAGATAAGGTGTACAAGCTCAAGAAAGCTCTATATGGATTGAAACAAGCACCTAGAGCATGGTATGATACATTATCTCAATTTCTGGCAGATAATGGATTCACCAAAGGCAAAGTGGACATAACACTCTTCAGAATTCAAGATGGGGAGAGTATATTGCTTGTTCAAATATATGTGGATGACATCATTTTTGGATCCACAAACAAAGAGCTGTGTGATAAATTCTCAAACCTCATGCAAGGCAAATTTGAAATGAGCATGATGGGAGAGCTGACATTCTTCTTAGGACTCCAAGTTAAACAGCTGAAGGATGGAACCTTTATAAGTCAAACAAAGTACACCAGAGATTTAATAAAGAAATTTGGTATGGAAGAGAAGTCTTCTGTGAAAATACCAATGAATACATCAGTCAAGATGGACATGGATGCAGATGGTAAAGCTGTAGATCAAACAAGATACAAAGCACTTATTGGGTAACTGCTCTATCTAATAAAGAAGGGCCGGACATCACCTTTGCAAAGTAGGTGTATGTGCAAGATTCCAATCTGCTCCAAAGGAAAGTCACATGACTGCAACTAAGAGAATCCTAAGATATTTGAAGGGATGCCAAGAAGTTGGCTTATGGTATCCAAAGGAATGTGGATTCAAGCTTATTGGTTACTCAGACTCTGACTATGCTGGATGTAAAGTTGACAGGAAGAGTACTTCAGGAACTTGTCAAATGCTTGGAAACAGATTAGTTTCCTGGTTTAGAAAGAAGCAAAACTCAATAGCCACATCCACAGCTGAAGCAGAGTACATAGCTGCGGGCAGTTGTTGTGCCCAAGTCTTATGGATGAGACAACAGTTGAGAGATTATGAAATTGAAGAAAAAGAGATTCCAATTATGTGTGATAACACAAGTGCTATTGCAATCACTCAGAATCTTGTGTTGCATTCGAGAACAAAGCACATTGATGTCAGATATCATTTTATAAGAGATCATGTTGAAAAGAAAGACATCACTTTGGAATATATCTCAACTGATAAACAAGTTAGCGACATATTCACCAAACCCTTATGTGAATCAAGATTTGAAGAACTTAAGCATGAGCTAGGATAATTGAGTTGAGTTGATACTCGAAGACTCAATGAGAAGAGATGGAACGTGAAAAGATGAAAATGAGCAGATCTCATGAATCACCGAGTGAAAAAGATCGGAAAGTCACCAGTCGAGTCGATTGACAAATTGAGTCGCTATACGAAAGGAGAGAAGAAGAGTCGAGTCATTTGTGTAGTAAGTTGAGTCATTTATGAGCTAAGTGACAAAAATGCAGTCATTTTTAATGAGCGGGAATGTTTTTAAGGATGACGTCAGCATAATTATGATGGGTACAGTCAAAAGCTGCACAACAAGCATATGATTAGATATAAATGATGCCGCATTAAATGCGAGCAATTAAATGCAATGAGACGTGCAAATCTGAGCCGTTGATCTCGATCAAAATTTCAAAATCCAAAAACACGTCCTTTCATAACCCATATATACTCATTCTTTCGTTTTTCTCTCACATCAAAAAACTTTTCATCTTCAAAAATACGAAAGCAAGTATCTTCTCTCTCGAAAACCCTACCTATTCTCAAAGCAAGTTGATCAAGATTTAATCGGTAAAATCCTATAGAAATGGCACCAAAGACTAATTTTGTTAAGTTATCGAAGCAAATCCACTCAAGCTCCTCAGTGGATTTCGAAGGCATGATTAAGCAGGGTTTAGATGCAACCCTTGTGAAGAAAATTGCAGATATGTTGGAAAAATCTGGACTTAAAGCCTTTTTGACGATAGAATACTCGCACACCTACCTGGAAGAGGTGGCGCAGTTCTATGTGAACGCCGAGGTGCAGGACGAAGGGATTAAGTCCTCCGTCCACCGCAAGGACATCATGATCACTGCTAAAGACCTTGCGAGCACTGCTTATTACCGTCGGAGGGTATGATGGAAATATACGAAGCTGATGTGGACTTGGCTGCTGCATGGAAAGAAGTAGCCAAACCCGAGTGTGCTGCGAAAGTAGTCTACACAGCTGAAAAGAAATTGCTGAAGGACGACTATCACAAGCTGATGGATGTCATCTCAAAATGTGTGGATATGAAGTTTGGCAGTTTCAATCAATTGTCAAAGACTAAGCTGATCGTCATGGCTACGATCATGCAAGGGAAGAAAGTTAACTGGGCTGAGTTTGTATACAGCAGACTCTGCCAGAACATTGCGAATAAGTCATTCAAGGAGGATGGATCCTTTGGAGGATCACTCGGCTATGGCCTAGTTATTGGCCACTTGATGGAAGTGAAGGGCATTCCCCTTCAGCATGGAAAGCCATTCCATGTAAACAAGAAGATGTTTAGGGCTAACCTCTCAGGAGCCCAGAAGAGAGCCCATGCGAAGAGGGCGGACACCAGTGAGGGGGAATCAGCTGACCCCGAGGAAATAGCTGTTGCCACTCCTCCGAAGAAGAAAGCTGCCCATGCAGCTGCAAAGAAGATAGTTGCCCCTGCAGCAAAGACAAAAGATGCACCTGCCCCTGCAGGCGAGTCACCTGCCCGAGCAGCCGTGTCTCCTGCCCACGCAGCCGAGGCTGTGAAGGAACCCCAAATACCTTCTCCAACCATCAAAAAAAAGAGGACTACCAAGCCAAGAAAGGCAGCTCCTCAGTCAAAGAAAGATGCGCCGGCCCCCGCCACCAAGAAACGAGGAAGAAGTATCCGAACCAAAACTTCCTCTGGTAAGGACAAAAAAAAGAAGACTCACCAAGCGCTGGAGCTTGAGAAGACAGTGAGTCCGCCACTCACCGAGAAAATCTCGAGCTTCTTGAAGAAGTGCAGTCTCCAGAAGTTGTTGCCAGCCAAGTCTGCTGAGGCCGATCAACAGAGGCAAATAGAAGATCCAGCTGTGGATAGAACAACTGAGGAAGAAGAGGCAGCAGAGACAACAAAATCTCCTGATGAAAGAGTTGTGTCTCCACCTACCCCCGATGCTGTTGAAGGAGCTGAGCAAGAGAGTATGTTGCCTTCCATTCCTGAAAAGGAAGGGCAACAAGGAGAGGATGAAGATGATGATATAATCATGTATTCTCCATTATACCCAGACATCCAGAATCGTTTGAGAGCATGGAGAAAATGGAAGCTGAGTCACTCAAGGGTGCAGTTTGAACACCCTGAGTATATTGAGGAAGAAGATGAGCTTTTCAAGCTTCTTGAGATTGACACTGTACGGCAGGCCCTGGATGAGGATAACTGCATAAATATGCTGCAAATTCGCAAGGAGCAAGAAAAAGCCAGAGCAGCTGAGGAAGCAGAGGCTCGTGAGAAAGCCAAAGATTTGTTCTCTCACCGGGACCGACCATACTCATCCTCACATTGATATGCTTCGGGAAGTGATGAAGACTTGGATCCCATGGCCGCAATAGAAAAGTTGGACATGCAAAGAAGCCATGCCGAATCCGAATAATGCATGAGCAACGGTGAGGGAAGGACAGGAGAGTCTTCTAAATCTCGGTGGAGATTGATCCGTTGGGAGTGGTACAAACAGACGCCACGATTATTGCCGCAACCACTTCCCAATTCACTCAGACGATGGATCTAAGGGACTTGGCGATGACACCGGGAACTTGGGCACCCAAGTTGAGCCAACCCCTATTGAAGGTGTCTTACCACCCGCCCCACTACCGAACACTCAATGGAAACACCAGAGTCCGGAGCAGAGTGATCCCACCATCACTCACGGTGGTGCGCCAGGGGGAAACTCACTCCACCGCAGCCTAGGTCGAGGATGCTGCAGATGACTCCACTTTGTGAAGGAAGGAGGTGAAGTGAAGAAAGAGAAAGAAAAAGAACAACGACAAGTTGTCACCGTGAAGCTTCGGACGATTAAGTTTATCTCATTTGAAATGCCAACTTTGCTGCCGAGGATGATGCTGATGATGGTCGAGGCACGAGGATGGATCGCCGGGAGTTAACACTGGCAATGAAAGTGCAATCCGGGAGTTGAGACTCTGTGGATGCCACGCGAGAAGACCCTAAGACAGTGTGTGCAGCCGAAGGGAATGTAGAAGGCCTTTTTGCGATTGAGACCGCTAAAGGTAATGAAGGCCCGAGGAGGTTGAGACTTCCTTGAGTAAAGAGGTAAATGCAGAACATTCCTCCGTTCATATTGAAGAATCCGAGAAGGAGATTAGTGCTCTTCATGATTCTCAAGACAACACCGACATATCATTTAAGGATCGAAGATGAAGCCGAGTCCACCGCCGCACATCAAAAAGACTCAAAATTGAGGATATTCTTCCAAGTATGAGTAAGCGATTTCAAAGCCGCTCGTCAAATGTTCAATTTTGATGATGAGCCAAGCCCTCAAGTTTCATCATCTTCCGATGACCGATCGATCACGGCCAAGGAACAAACTCAAAAGGACAAAACCGGTGAGACAGAAGAAGTTTGTTAAGATAGATGAGGCTCACCCCTAGGTCAATACCATCAAAGGCCCCGGTGAATCACGATCAATCGCGAGCAGCTTCTAGAGCTACAGCAGAAATGACCTCTCGTACGATTTCACATGTACGATACGATGCATTTGAAGAGACCTTCCCATTTTCAATCGAGCTACCTGCACTAGAAGAAAAAACTGCAAAAGAACAGAAGAAGTACTCAGCACGGAAGAACCCATCATCCCTACTAACTCCATTGTGCCAGCAGAATTCGATTTCGACGTTGAATGGCCGCCAGCTGAATCGGAAGTGACAGCTGAAATCCGTGAAGTCTTCAAGAAAATATGCGGAGAGATTGAGAGGATCGAATGGCATCAGGACTCATTGGACATGCGGCTGGACAATCGAGATGCTACCCTCACAGCCGACTTGAGAGGGATAGTGATAAGAATCAGGGAGTGGTGTCAGCAGAAATCTACCATGCATCTCGAACAAGTTCGTTACTTCAAGGCACTCTATAACAGGATGCTTGTTTGGAGCGCAGACAATGCTGACATGAAGCAGAGAATGCAGGAGTACATTGAGAGGTTGCATGCCTCTCACAAAACCGAAATGGAGCTGCTGCAGGAGTTTCAGAAAAAAGAAATTATGCGACTTGAGGAGACTATGAATGCCAAATTCAGCCTCCTCATGGCTGAAATGAAATTGGTTACAGCTGAGTCGAAGGCCACCCATTCTGAATTTCAGACATGACTATCCGCGGCCGACTCAAGTAGAATTCAGCCATCAGCCGACTCGACTTCATGCTTGCTGGGATGTTTCCAGGGGTTCCTCTCTCCTTTGATGATGCCAAAAAGGGGGAAGAGGAATACCTGAAGAGTTTGAAGGAGACAGTTGTTGTAGAGAAGAAAGATGCAGCTGTTGAAAAGAGGAAAGAAAAAGGAAAAGTTGTTGAGGGAGAAAGGTCAAAGGATGTGACCTTAATGCTTCTTTGAAACCCTCGGCAAGTTCATGTCACACAAAGATAATCAACAAACTTCCCGTAACTTCATGTCTCATAAGAAGAAAATTGTAGAAGCAGAGATGGAGGATTTCGACAAAAGAACGGATGTCCGTGTTGAAGAGATGTTGAAACAATTTGGATGTATTCCGACAGAAAAGATCGATGCCATTCGGATGACGAAAGAACCAAGATCCGTTGAAGAATTCAAAACGCTCGAGTCCGAAGGATATTTCAAAAACATGTCCATAGCCCAAGCTTGGGACTTGTATCTTTGGGAGAAAGGTCCGAAGTTGTGCGAAGAAGGCGACAGTGACAGACTTCTAAGCGATCACTCTGGGTAAGAAGAAGACTCCTGTACAATATACGCCCAGAAAAGAAGGAAGAAGTGGTGGGGGTGGAGGTTTTATACCCAGGCCTCTACCCAAAAATATTGAATATGTAGATCCAGGCAAGAAATGAAGGATCTACTGGGCTGGATACGATGCTATAGCCAATCTGGAAGTGGAAAGGAAAAATGTTGAGTATGTCAAGAGAATTGAAAAAGAAAATAAGAGACAAACTCAGTTGTGGCAAGAAAGACAAGAAAGAAAAAGAAAAGACGAAGCTGCCAAAAGAGCCTACGAAAAGAAGAAAGCAGCTGAAGATGAGAAGAAGAGAAAGAGAGCTGACGAAGACAGAGCTGAAGAAGAAAGAAGGAGGCAGCGAAGGCGATGAAGTGTTGCTGCCAACCCCTTCATGTATTTTACTTTTGTAAATATATATGTATGTAAGTTTTCTGTACATTTAATGAAAAATATGTATTTTGCGTAGATATAGTATATGCTCTGATTGCTCTAATACACATTGTAAACAGTTGTGTAAAGAACAAGAATTATATGATCAATAAAACGATCTATTCAACACATACATTCTTTATTTATGCATTGTCTGTATGTATCTGTGTTGTTTACATTTTACTTAATTTTGTTAAAGTTTTGGCATCATCAAAAAGGGGGAAATTGTTGGGAAATTTATTGTTTAGATTTTGATGAATGCCATGTAAAACTTAGACTAGAAAGTTGGCACCCCATTTTCATTGTAATTCTTATTGTAATAGATAGGGTTGAGTCAAGGAATGAAGTCAATCAAGACTAGAATGAAGAGTATTTCAATCATTTGAGACCAGACTCAAGTCATTTGTGAGAAGAGTCGATTAAGTCAACCCAAGAAGCCAAGTCAAGTTGAAAATGAGTATTTCAATCATTGGAGTAGACTCAAGTCACCTAGGGAAAAGGAAAAGGCGCAAAGAGGAGTTAAGCGAAAAGAATCCATTGCACAAAAGTCAAGAATATTACTTAAACAAGTAATACTTCCATCGCGCCATGTCTTAAAGTGCTCGATCCCCGAAGCGTGCAAAAGGAATAAACTAATGGGAAGCACGCACCTCGTGTCAGATTCTGAAAAGCTGGACATTCATTTAATACAAGGAAAGGTCTATATCTCAAGATTGAAGACCAAGAAAAGATAAGCCAACGAACACAAGTGATTTTTGAAAATTAGCCTATCTCTTCAACAGGCATATTTTTGAAAATTCACTATAAAAGGCTGAGGAATCACTTTCGAAAAAGGTTACCTTGATTACCTTGCATAACTGAGATAACAAGCATTATTCATATCAGTAACTGTAAAATATTCTCAAGTTATTCAAGCAAAATCCTCAAGCCTAAATCTTGAAGGAAATCGATCCAACACTAAGTCGTGAAGGAAAGACAACTTCAAACTATTGAAGAGGAAACTTTTGAAGAAGCAAAAGGGTCTACTTTACAAGGAGGATTGTAGAAAGGTTCAAGGTCGAACCATTCTCAAGTTATTGGAGGGCTTCGTGATCAAATCCAAGAGCTTGAGAAAGTGAGTCAAGTAGCAAAGCGCAGCCCGCCCTGAAGAAGTTGAGTCGGATGAGAAGCCGGTTTGTGTGACCAAGGCATCTCAGATCGAGTCCCAAAAGAGCAAGTCGATGTGTGATCAAGACTTGTATCCGGACCTGATAACCACTTTGTATTCTAATCATTACTTAGTGGATTCCTCCAGGAGTTGGAGAAGAGAGGAGTAGAAGAATTACCCCATCTTGAACCTCTATAAAAATTATTGTGTCATTTACATTTCAAAGCATTTTTTTCTCGCATATCACTTTATATCTCCGATAATTTGCTATCCAAGCGATAATTAACAAAGTGCTAAAACTAAGTGTTAAAACAAGCTTAAATCAAATGCAAGGGTGTTAAGTCTTCCTGAAAATCTCATCACAACCCAAGTTAAGGTTTAGACTAAAAAATTGAGTTATTCTATCAACAAGCTCAATCGAAAGTCATTGAAGTGGCTAACTCTATTTGGTTAACTAACTTAGTTGTCCCCAAAGACTTAGTTGTGTATTTAACTCGTAATATTTTAAAAGGACTAAAATCAAAAAGTTGGTAAGGTTTATTCAACCCCTCTTCTAAACCTTACTCACACCCCTGGGACCTACAAGTATGTTGTGACATTGAATCCCCTTCGTAAAAAAATTCCATTGAATTCACGAAACAAAATAAGACTTCAGAAGAAATGTAGAGGTCCTCCCAATAGGGCCCTCTTTCGATTGATAGGGTTTGCAAAGGTTAATTCACTGCCTTTGGTGGTTTCTACAAACCTATTCTTCTTCAACTGATCAATGGATCATGATGAGATCTGCATAGAATTTCCAATATCAAACTATCAAATAATAAGGAGAAAAGCATGCTAACCCTAGAACAAGGGCTTAGACACAAAGGTGAAGATCGAATTTCTATGTGCCTTGTTGCAAAGGTGCTATTTACGAAATTGATCATCATGGATACTTTTAGACATCATGCGCCGTGTATTCTAAAGGCAACTAAAAAGATCGAGTGTTAGGAAAATTTATGTTAAGATTTTGATGATACCATGTAAAACTTAAAATAGAAAGTTGACACCCCATTTTCTATGTAATTCAACTTGTAATAGATAGGGTAAAAATAGCTGAGTTGGAGTCAGCTAAGTTGAAGATTACTAGAGTCAATCAAGATTGAAGAGAATACCCGGTTGTGTGTGTCATTTTTGTGTGTGAAGCCAAGTAAAGGATCGATCAAGTGATAGAAAAGTTGTCTCGGTCTGATCGGTAATGACTAAGTCATTACATAATGATTGGAATAGAATGTCAAAGGGGTATGCAGCAGACAATACTTGAAGAAAGCTGAAAGTTTGTCAACACAAGTCAAGGTTTTGCTGGAAATAGGCAGATATCACGCTGTCAGCAATAAAGTTGCTTTGCTGAAAGAGTGCAAAAATCAAGGAACCAATGTGATGTACCGAAAACCTGGCAGAGACTAAGAAAAGGTCGAGCATTGAATTCATGGTATGATCCTCATTAATCTTTGCAAGGACAAGACAAGCCAACAATCTACGAGTGAGATTTGAAATGTGTGTCTATCTCTTCAACGGACATAATTTCAAATCTACACTATAAAAGGTGAGGAAGCAAGTGAGGGAAGGTAACGAATAACCGAGTTCATTACAAGCATACAAGTATTCAAGCAAAAACCCGCAAATACTCTCAAGTTTTCAAAGACATCCTCAAGCCTAAATTCAAGGAACTCAATCCAAAACATTCGGTGAAGGAAAGATTACTTCATCGAGTTGAAGAGGAAATTTGTTTGAAGAACAAAAAGGGGTCTACTCTACAAGGTTGAAGGAGAAATAGTAAGGTTCAAGTTCGAACCGAGGAAGATTTGGGCTCGTTGGAAGGTTGTGTGATCAATTCCAAGAGTTCGAAGGAGCTGAAGTAGCAAGACAACTGTTTTGTGAAGAAGCTAACCAGGAGCAGCCAACTATGTGATCAAGGCTAACTCTGACTGTTGACTGCTTTGTAACTAAGATCTTGTTACCTAGTGGATTCCTCCAGGAGTTGGAGAAGAGTGGATTAGAGGAATTACTCCATCCTCGAACCACTATAAAAATTGTTTGTGTCTTATTTACTTACAACACTTTCACTTCTTGCATATTTTTTATATATGTTGTTAAGTTATAATTGCTGAACTCAACTGATAATAACTATTGCTAAAACAAGTGTTGTAAAACAAGTTTAAAACAATAAGGGTGAAAAGTCTTTCGCTGAACAAAAACAAAATCAACTGTTATTTTAAGTATTAGCTGATACCAACTAAGTTATACTATCAACAGCTCAGTCGAGTTTGTTGAGTGTGTAACTTTACTGAGTAAGACAACCTAGTTGTCCTTTAAGGACTAAGCTGATTTGTATTAACTTTAAAAATATTTAAAAGGACTAAATCAAAAATTTGGTAAGATTTATTCAACCCCCCTTCTAAACCTTACTACTCACCCCTTGGGACCTACATCGAGATTGAGGTTGTGGGTGGCAATCTATTTATTCTTGAATGGTATAAACCTACACTCCGGTAGTAAGAAGAAACCCTGAATGTTCAGTTATGCAACACGAACGAACCAATACCATGTCATTTGTTTGTGATGAGGAAACACCTTTTTATACGGGATTAAAAATTAGACCCTTACACCTTAAACTATAAAGTCAATTGCACTATGTCAATTATAATTTTGTGAGGAAAGTGCAATCAAGTTGGTAAGCATATTGCACCTATGATTTGGTTGGTCATGGGTTTGAGTCACTGAATGGAGTTGGAGAACTAGCTAGTATCTTCTTCTTTTTTTATAAAAAAGAAGTATATGTAGGTTGAAGTATCTGCATTTAACTTTTAACAAAGGAGGACAATATTCAAAATCAGATAGTCATTATAATTAAGACTCTCAAACCAGATCATAACTCTGCGGTTCAATTCTCATTATGATTCTCATCATCCCTCATTGTCCCAGGATATGTAGTAAAATAACCATAGGATTAAAATTCGATCTTCTTACCCTTAAACTATAAAGTTAACCGCCCTTTGACCCTAATTTTGGGAGGAAGATGATATTAACTACATAGTCTGTTGATAAGCATCTTGCACCTACAAGGAGCTAGACATTGCAGGGGGAATGATTAATTTTGGGTGCCGAATCAATAAAAGATAAAAAAAAAAAAATTAAACAGATATTATAAAAAAATTAAATATTAAGTTTAAATTTTCTTAAAAATTAATAATAAATTGATTACTAGACCGAATCAATTTTACAAAAACTAGAAATGTAAAATGCATCACAACTTTAATGACACTAATTTTAAAAAACGTCACGACTTTAAAGACGATCAATAGCATTCCAAAATTTAACAATGCTTTTAGCGTTGGTAAAATTTAATTAAAAATGCGGGAAATCATCAGTAAATGTGTGAGAAAGTAAGCGTTATCACATAGCGTATTTGATAAATGCGTCACGATATTTTGTGATATCAAATTTAACAACGCAACTCGTGACGCTTTCAAAAGTATAGGTA
Organism: Rehmannia glutinosa; assembly: GCA_016081115.2. Classification (NCBI taxonomy): domain Eukaryota; kingdom Viridiplantae; phylum Streptophyta; class Magnoliopsida; order Lamiales; family Orobanchaceae; genus Rehmannia; species Rehmannia glutinosa. The sequence goes on from JABTTQ020003176.1 coordinate 36,499, forward strand.
ATGTAATAAACATCATCAAGTGATAAATTTTAGCGTCACTAAAAGCACAGTTTTTTGTACTGTTACGATGTTTTAGAAATGTTTAGGGGGAAGCAAAATCATCTCACGCCATACCACACCACAAGGATATGCCATGCAGGAGGGATTTAAGGAACTAGTCGGTATCCTCCTCACAAAATAAAAAAATTAAAAACCCTATAGGTGGAAGTATCTACTTTTTAAAGTGTCAAATCAGGTTAATGTACTCATACAACAAATATACTATAAAATTTTGAATATCTAGGTGGGTTAGATGGGCCCTTATCTATTTATTGCTTAAAAAAAGACTGAAGAAAATGAATCACAACATTATATGTTATAATACATGTCATCCAAATTTCTATACTTATTATCTATATATAATTATCTATATATAAAAGTGTGAATTACTTAAAAGTTTCTTGAAACTTTTGATATACATATTATAACCCTAATGACTAGGAATTAAATAGTATGAGAGAAGGGTATAATTGAACTTATCTTATTTAAATATAATTTCAAGTGTCCATTAATATACCAAATTCCTTTTCAAATACTAAAAGTCTACTCTTTATGTCATGACTTTTTGAGTAGTAAGATTTTTTAAAAAAATCAAATTCATATTAAAATAGGATTTTATAGCTTTCCAAACATATCTCATAAGCAATTATAGCCTTTCAAAGTTTAATACAAATGTATACCAATTTATAATACTTTCTGAACAAATGATATCTTTGTTGTATTTTTCAGAGAAAACAATAAGATTAAATTGAAGTAGAAATAAAAAAACAAAAAAAAAGTAACTCCAAATGCTTTGATTGTAAATAATAGTGATTTTTTAATTTAAGCGAACTAAAAATCATAACATAAGATACTTTGGTATTTAAGTTTTGTATTAATATTTATCTATTATTTATTTATAATGGATATATCCTTTGACCTTTTACGTCCTAAATTTGATTTAGTCATCAATTTTATTATTTTTATAATATATTCTTTTAATCAAATAAATAATAATTATGGCAATATAAATTCTAATTAATAACAAAAAATGAAAAAGTATATATATGTTTATATCATATAAAAAATTTAAATTGAAATAAAATATATGAAAGCTATAATTTTTTACTTAACGTGATTAGATAAAAATAATTTTATTACAAAGTTTAAGAAAATAATAGAGAAGATTACTTTGTTTGTTAGAGTATTTTGTTGGCATATTTTGTGTTAACAAGAAGAAACTCACTTTTAAATCCAAGATAGAATTAACTTTGTTTTTCATGTGAAATATTTATATGATAGCTAATAAGGTTACTTTCAAAATTTTAATTTTGAACCATATATAACATATTATGATTTTTTATTTCTTATATATATATATATATATTATATGGAATTGCATTATTATAGAACTATAAATCTATTTTATCAATAGATAAATTGATTTAGTTAAATGAAACTGAGCATAAAAAATTAGATTACAATCGAACGTGAATATTTCTTAAAATATTAAAATTAAAATTAATAAAATTAACTTTTGACATAGTTAATTTTAAGGAAAAATAAGTAATTTGATATTTATTTATCTTTTACTTATTCGGTTATAAGACAACTGACCTTTTATATTCTACACTTCAAAAATATTTTTTCTAACTATTATAACTCTTAAAATATTTGAATTTATAAATAAAATTAATGTCATACTGAACAATATTTACAAAGCTTTCTAACCATATGAATGAATCATATATATGGAAAAATTCAACCATTTTAAGTTCATAAGACCAAAAAAAATTAAAAAAATTAGAGGTTTTGATGCTTAATAAAAATATTAGAGGCAAATTAATTATTCTCCAAATCTTCACATATGGAATCAAACTTCTCCCTCAGTTAATAATATGCATTTTTAAAATTAATTTTATTGATGGTAGTTAAATAAATGATATAGAAAACAAGATATACTTATTTTATTTTTGTTGTACGTTCATTCATATTTTATTTTAATAGGTCATATTGATAGTAAAAAGTAGACAGTAAAATAATAATAAGATGAAAAAAGAGAATCTGAAAAAAGTCAGTTGCAACACAAAAATATAACCTTTTAAACTTTTTATAACTATGTGTGAATGTCACTTTTACAAAACTTTCTATAACTAACATTATAAGTTTTAGTTTCTAATTTACTATTTTTTAGAATGTATTATGATTTCAATCTCTTAATTGTTCTCTTACTTACATGAAGATGTATTGTTAGAAGTCTTAAATCTATGTTATTAATATATAAAATTAATTTAACAAAATAAAAAAAAATTAAGTGTACAAATAGATAGTTGAAAATAGTCTATATGCTATTGTAAAACATGAGCTAAAATTGGATTGAGTGTAAAAGATCAGATATGGACAAAAAAGAAAAACTTAGTAACTCATTTAATAAGAAAAAATTTAATATATGCTGAGAAAGTAATGCATTGCTTAAATTATATATTAATCCAAATACTAATATGACATTAATAGAAAGTTAAATAAACACAACAGTATAAAGTGAAAATTATATAAATATATGGAAAACATTAATGGTTATATGTGAAATTAATGAGATGAGAATTCAAAATTAATTTACGGTTTCATTTCTTATTTGAACAAAAACTCACTGAAAATTAAAATAAAGATTAAATCCCTATATACCATTTGTTCAATGTAAATCATTAACCTTTTAAAAATGTATTGGTAATTTTATTTTATAATAAATCATAATATTTAGAAAATATATATTTTTAAATTTAAAATGCTATAGTCTCATCAACAACATAACAATTATATTAAATTTAGTATATTAAGAGTAATTATAATCTTATAACTATATGGTCCACATGAAAATTTTACAGCTACAAAAATATTCTAATAAACTTGAAGAGCAAAATCCAATTACGATCGCAATATATCTAATAATATATAAATATTTTTCTAAAATTTTATGTAATTATAATTTTGAAGTCATTTTAATAAATAACTTGTAATTTTCAAAAATCTCAAATAATTAATATTATATTTTAATGTTTATAATTATATAATGATATTTGAGTTTTACATACCCCAAATTCAATGCTCGACTTGAATACTTCTAATTTTTATTTTATAAAAAAACCAAATTTTTTAAAAGTAATTTTCAAACATAAAAGTTAATTAGTGATATTGTATTTAATTATTGAAGAGTGCCTTCATATGAAAAGTGATAATTTATTATTTCTTTTTTAAGACTAGAAACCAAATGTTTTAAAAGTAATTTTCAAACATAAAGGTTAATTAGTGCTATTGTATTTAATTATTGAAGAGTGCCTTCATATGAAAAGTGATAACTTATTATTTCTTTTTTAAGACTTTATTTGGTTTTGTTATCTATTAAGTGAAGATATATTATGTGCAATTGAATAGAGTTTCAAAACTTAGATATCGACTTATCACATTTTTATAGTTTTATTTAAGAGTTGACTTTTGATGATAGTAATGGATTAATTTTCATATATATTGATTAAGATTTATTATGTTCAAATGCGACACTTGAAGAAGGTGTAATGCAATAACTATATAAGAGTTTAAATATCATGAAAAATATTTAGCTTTTTTATTAAAATTTAAATAATTTTTGAAAGTATTTTTTACATATACTTTATATTGTAAATTTGTTCTCATGAAAAAATAGTTTATACATTTATATTGTAAATATTTTTTACATTTAGTTAATTAGTGCTATTGTATTTAATTATTGAAGAGTGCCTAATGATAATTTATTATTATTTTTTTAAGACTAGAAACCAAATGTTTTAAAAGTAATTTTCAAACATAAAGATTAATTAGTGCTATTGTATTTAATTATTGAAGAGTGCATTCATATGAAAAGTGATAACTTATTATTTATTTTTTAAGACTTCATTTGGTTTTGTTATCTATTAAGTGAAGATATATTATGTGCAATTGAATAGAGTTTCAAAACTTAGATACGGACTTATCACATTTTTATAGCTTTATTTCAGAGTTGACTTTTGATGACAGTAATGGATTAATTTTCATATATATTGTTTAAGATTTATAATGTTCAAATGCGACACTTGAAGCAGGTGTAATGCAATAACTTTATATGAGTTTAAATATCATGAAAAAATATTTAGCTTTTTTATTAAAATTTAAATAATTTTTGAAAGTATTTTTTACATATACTTTATATTGTAAATATGTTCTCACACATTTTTAATCAAAGAAGTGATTCAAAGAATGAAAAATGTGAGCATAAGAAGTTCAAGGATAAAATTAATATTTAAATGTAATTTAAATTTAAAATAGAAATTACAAATAATATTTGATGTTATGCTTGATATTTGTAAAGAAGTTATTTAATTAATTTTAATTCTTTTAATTACTGTGATAATTGATTTATCAATTTTTAAACATATTTTGCTAAAAGAATTCTAAAATGTGTTATTGAATTTTTAGTATCTGACCTATAGGCACTTTATTGGTTTGGTACTTGACATTTTCGAGTTACCAATTTAGTACTCACACTTCACATTTTTTTATAAATTGGTACCTATTCACTATTAAGTACGAAAATGCCCCCAAGAAATATAAGTATGCTTATTTAAATGATAAAATCGATTACAATTTTAATTAATTTAATTAATAAAAAATAAAAAGAAGTTTCTAAAAATATTAATGAATTTTTAAAAAACAATATTAATTACATTAAATTAGTAAATTAATAGACATAAATTAAAATTTAATTTTCGAAAAGAAAAATTAGTTTAGTTAACTAATTTTAAAAATTAAAATGAAATTTAAAAATTTAAAAATTATATTAAGATAGTAAATAAGAAAATTATAGCAATTTTTTAATTAATATATTTAATTTTTAATTAGTTTTTAATCAAATTTTAAAAAAATAATTAATCTAATTTTTTTTATTTTTTACAATTAATAATTTAATTCAAACAATAATAAGTTATTTCTTAATTAATTTTTTTAAAAAATTTAATAATTCTAATTAAAACTTACCTTTTTATCAAAAAAAAAAAAAAGAAAAATCTTGGGGGCATTTTTGTCTGAAAAGTGAATATGTACCAAAGAAGTATGGATACTAAATTGCATATCAGTACCAAACCACCAAAGTGCATATGGGCCAGGTACTAAATAATCAATAACCTTTCTAAAATCAATTAAGAAAAAATATTACTAGTATTAAGAAGACCTTACACTCATATAAGAATTTTTTTTTTTTTTGTATAGATTTAAAATTCTATTGGATTGCATTCTTGAAATATTTTTTTGACCATTCATTATCTATCTATACTTGCAGGAAAAAAATATATGTTATAATACTTTGAAATATTCCAATTTATATAATTTGAGTATTGAAAGAATGTTCATTATTTGTAAAGCACTTTTAATATTTTAATATTTATAAATAAAATTATAAAATAATATAATTGATTTAGTGAAACCATATGAATCACGTGTGACGCACGTATTTCTTACTAGTTCAAGAAAATGTGCCATGACAAAACCTAAACCACACAATAAGTAATTCCGCTTCTGTATTTTGGTGAGTAAAAAACCGATAAAATCATAGTTAAAAATAATAAAGATACATCCAAAAGAATCGCATAAGCGACCCTCAAACCCCATATTACCCTTTCTCACTCCATCGCATTTAATGTTAACGTAGTAGTTACATGAGTGATCTTGTATTTATAGTCACAGAAAGATCACTCAACCAGTGACCTTCAATTGCAAGATCACCCCTCAAACATCATTCTCATACTTGAGATGATAGTTTTGAGACAAAAAGTTTATTTTATGGATGGGATTTTATTTTGGAATGTCTCTGAAGGAAAATATCGGTGCAATAACTTTATATGGTTGATTTGTAAGTAAATTAATGATTCTTGAAAATGTTATACCCAATAAAAACACATTGGGATGCCATAGTAACCATGAATTAGGATACACAAACAATGTGAGGATAATGTACTCGTACTGGATAAATATCGGATACGACACTTTATTGGATACTCCATGAACGCACATCTATAGTATCCAATTGAAAAAAAAAATCAACCTACACATCTCAATTCTAAGGAAATAAAGCCACATCCATATGAATTTTTATAAATCCACATATAGAAATAGATAAAATTTATTTTATTGATGAATTTTCAGCATGTTCTTTCATGTGTATGTGTGTTATCACATTCAAATTGGATATTTATGAAGATTTAGTTTTTTATGCTTGAAATATTATTATTTTTAATTGTATTTAGTACTTCTATATTTTTAATAATATAAAAATATATAATTTTATATGTATATATACCGTAATAGTATTCTTAAAGTTGCAAAACATGACATATTCTTATATTCGTGTTGTATTGTACCCGTGTCTCATACGTATCAGCGCTTCATGGACCATGAACTATATCGTAAATTATTTAGTACTCTCTCCGTCCACAATAAATATTAGCAAGTATCTTATTTTTATTTATCCCAAAATTATGATCATATTCATTAAAATGAAGTCTTTTATATATATATATATATATATATATATATATATATATGGATGAGATCTCGTGTGTCAGCCTCTTACCGTGTGGCAGTGTGGATTGATCCTATCCATCTACACCTTTTATTAAATGGTCCAGATTGCTATTAAAAATAACTGATTTATCTAATTAATAGGTGGAAAGAGCATAATAGTAACTAGCAATGCCATAAATCACGCCCCTACAATCAAGGGATTGATTAATATCACGTTTCTATAACTGAAATTGTGCGCCATTTTAATAGTTGAACTGTACACCATTTAATAACTGACTGTACACTATTTTACATCTAACAGTGCATTATTGTATAATTAATTGTACATCATCTAAAGGAACTATAAAGATAAAATGGTGTAACCATCTTCCCATTTAATAACTTAACTGTGCACCATTTTATATCTAACATTGTATCATTGTATAACTAATTGTACATCATCTAAAAACCCTATAAAGACAAAATGGTGTAACCACCTTCCCATAATGACGCCTTACAATCATGGATGTGATAAAGATCACGTTTCCATAACTGAATTATGCACCATTTTAATAGTTGAACTGTATATCATTTAATAACTGACTGTACACCATTTTATATCTAACAGTGCATCATTGTATAACTAATTGTACATCATCTAAAGGAACTATAAAGACAATGGTGTAACTATCTTCCCAATTAATAACTTAACTGTGTACCATTTTATATCTAATAGTGTATCATTGTATAACTAATTGTACATTATCTAAAAATTCTATAAAGGCAAAATGGTGTAACCACCTTCTCATAATGACGCCCTACAATCATGGATGTGATAAAGATCACGTTTTTATAACTGAATTATGCACCATTTTAATAGTTGAACTGTGCACCATTTAATAACTGACTGTGCACCATTTTATATCTAATAGTGCATGTATCATTGTATAACTAATTGTAGATCATCTAAAGGAACCATAAAGACAAAGTGGTGTAACCATCTTCTGATTTAATAACTTAATTGTACACCATTTTATATCTAACAGTGCATCATTGTATAACTAATTGTACATCATTGTGAGTAAACCATAATTGAATGAAAAGCGGGAACAATCGTAAAATTCAATCCCATAAAAATCGCTAGGATTGAATGGTGTACAATTAGTTATACAATGATGCACTGTTAGATATAAAATAGTGTACAATCAGTTATTAAATGGTGTACGGTTTCGCTATTAAAATTGTGCACAATTCAGTTATTGAAACGTGATATTAATCAATCCCTTGATTGTAGGGGCGTGATTTATGGCATTTTGTTAGTTAATATTATGCTCTTTCCACCTATTAATTAATTGATGAATTAGTTATTTTTTATAGCAATCTGGACCATTGAATAAAAGGTGTGGATATAATATATATAATATTTAAGTGCTAATCCTATATATATAATATTTAATATACATAATATTTAAGTGCTAATTGTTCCCTTCGACTTAATATAATAAGAGGCATCAATTAAATCGGTATTGCTATTATACAATTGTCACACCTAGAAAAAGAAGTTTTACATCTATATAAACGGAAACTGTATTCTTTTTTCCTCTCCAGTTATAAATTTCAAGTTCCATTTTTGTAATTAAAAACCTTATTATATAGTAGTTAATAATGGTGGCCATGGTTCGGAACCGCCAATTTCGATTATTCCAAAATGAGAAACCGGAACAAGAATCGAAACCGGAGGCTCACGGTTCGGTTCCAAATCGAACCGGGTTCCTCCACGCTCAGTTTAACCGAAACCGTTTTTTTTTTACTTTCTTTAAAATAATTTATCTAATTTGTTAAATAAAAGGAAAAAGGAAAATAAGAAAAGAAATTAGACATAATATTCAAAATAATATTAAATTTTGGATTTAATATAAATAATAATATTAAGTTGGTTATGTATCCTTTTAAGACATAGAGGAATCAATATTCACGTGGGTCGCTTGCAACATTTAACTTAAGATGGGTCTCTATGCGGTTGTGAATATAAGACATCATATTAAATATTTAATATTTTTTCTATCATAATATTACCCGAAAAAATAAAAATCGTTAGTTTTAACCTTAAAACCGCGGGTTTTAACGTCGATTCCACCAATGCTTTAACGCGTTGGTTCCACGGTTTTTATACCAAGGAACCAGGAACATCTCTACACGGTTCCAGTTCCCGTAAATGGTTCCCAAATCCGTTATCGACCACAATTCCGGTATGATTTGGAACCCTGTTTCGATTCCATTTGGCTAACCCTAGTAGCTAATAGTCTTTTTATTTATTTTTTTCATGTAGAAAGTGGGATATAGATTATTGGTATAACTTTTTAGTATCTGACCATTGAGTTAAAGTTTTGAGAAAACTAAACCAAAATGTTTAACTTTTCTTATTTCTAAAGGAAAAACAGATAAGACATTTTGTATATATAAATACATTAATAGCCACATGTACAATACAACTAAAAGAAGAGAAACAGGAATGATATTGATAGCATCTCAGATAACCAACCTAAACCATTAAATACCATATGAAAATTAATTAGGTACCCAACTACCATTTTGATTTTTTTCCTCACATCATTAACTATGTACTTTAGAAAAGTTTTTTGAAGCAAAACAAAGCAATGAAAATCCAAAACTATAATAAAAAATATAGTAAAATAAGAAAAGATGTGGGTCATTTGACAAATGACTAGATACAAACATCATTAAACTAATTAGTTTCACATGCTACACATGATTGATATTTTATTAAAGGTATCTCCACCTGTCCACCTAATCCATTCTTGTCCCAAGTGATTATTCCTTGGATTATATGGATTTAACTTTTATTCTGTCTTGGCTTTTTTTATTTTTTCCTCTTTTTCTCTCCCTTTTTTTTAATAAAAAGATAAATTAACATATATAAAAATCCATTTACTTGGGGTATATACCTCTTAAAATTCCAGATTCTTCAAAATAATTTATTAATAATATCCATTTTTATATTCAATACTCAAGTCGCGCGCAGTGGCGGATCCAAAAATTTGAAAATGGGGGTACGATAGATGAAAAACATACACATAAACATTGTTTCAAATTTCATTAAAATAAAAGGTACAATTGCAACTGGTTAAAGTAAAACTATATGAGACCACGTGCAATGCACAAGTTGCATATATGTGAAACCTCTCTTTTGTACAATGGCATGTGCATTTTCCTAATATAAAGATTTACGAATTTTAACTCCCTATATTATAACAATTTTAAAATAGCATCAATATCATTAGGTGGGTAATACTATTTAATATTTTTTATTGATAAAGCCAAAAAAGAAAAAATATCATACATCAGAATCATATAAAATACATTCAAGACTATATATTTGTATTTGATATTTGAAAACTATTTTTTTCATAAAATCGCACAAGGTGCAACTTCATCATTATGTTCTAGTCATGTTTCCATATATAATAATTGAAGATGTTTCTAGTAAATTTGGATGCATTTCTATTTTTAAAAGTTGTTCGATATGTGTAAAGTGAAGATTTTGCAAAATTTTTGTAACAATACATGAAAATTAATATATATAATATATAAGAAAATTATTGATTTTATTATATTTATATTTTATGTGTTTTATTTTTTTTGTTGTTAATTTTTAATTTTTATAATTTTATTGTGGGAATTCATATTGTATTATTTAAAATTTTCAATTACTTCTGTAAAAATAGGGGTACAAAACTATTCTCTTTACTTTTTTAAGTAAAGATTATTAATGATTTTTTCAAAATTGGGGGTACAACTGTACCCCCATTCCCCTTAATAGATCCGCCGCTGGTCGCGCGGGCTTCTTCACTTTTTCTAAAAAAAAGTTTATTTACTTACTTTTAGTGAGTTTTTTTTTGTTTTTTTCGGACAAAAAGGAAATTGCATTTTTATTAATTAATAAGAAATAACCAACACAATATCTTGAAGCCGACCGGAAAAACCCCAATTAAAATCAACTTTTCAAAAAAGGAAAAAGGAGGGGCAAACAAAAACAAAGCAAAACAGATATAATAAATCATAAAACATCATATTAAAAAGGGTTTTTGACACAATTGCTTCACTTTTTGAAGACAATGACAACTTTTTACGCTTCTCATTACTTTTTTGGACAAACCCCAATTAAAATCAACTTTTCAAAAAAGGAAAAAGGAGGGGCAAACAAAAACAAAGAAAAACAGATATAATAGATCATAAAACATCATATTTAAATGGGCTTTTGACATAATTGCCCCACTTTTTGAAGACAATGACAGCTTTTTATACTTCTCGTAACTTTTTTGGACAAATTTATGCTCCGCCTTTTTTTACACAAATTTATGCTCCCGCCAAAATTTCTGGACTTTTTTACGTTGTTGTTTCAAGATTGTTTTGAGCATGTTTCAAATATGTTTCTTCCAATAAAGTTTCAATGAGAAAATAAATTTTGCTCCCGTTAAATAAACTATTTTATACTCGAAATCTTATAAAAAATCAAGAAATATACACATAAAACAACACATATTAAAACCAAATAAATTAAAAATATTATAGAAACAACATGAATAAAAAACACAATTCAATTTACGTGATCCAATGCATGAAAACATAACAAACATATAAACAACCAGAAACTATGTAGAAACAAATCAAAAACAATATAAAAGCACCATATGAACAAAAAGAGTTAAAAATAGGTAAAAATTGTATTTAAACATCAAAAAACTACATGGAAACAACAAAGAAACATTAAAATAACATTAAAAACGTTATGAAAACAACCCAGAAATAATGTAAAAATATTAAAAACAACACATGAATAAAACTAGCTTAAAAATAGGTAAAAATTGTATTTACACATTGAACACTACATAGAAACAACAAAAAAAAATTATTAGAACAATATTAAAAATATCATATGTTAGGAAATTTATTTGTTAGATTTTGATGATACCATGTAAAACTTAGACTAGGAAGTTGGCACCCCATTTTCCTTGTAATTATGTATTGTAATAGATAGAACTGAAAGAGCTGAGTGAAGTTAGCTAAGTCAAGAATGAAAGAAGAAACTAACGACTAGAGTGAAGACTACTTTGTGTGTCGGTGAGTATGACCATGAAGGAAGACAATGACTCGGATCGAAGGAGGAGAGCGAGTCGTGGAACAGGTTGTATGAAGTTTGAAGAAGTGTTAGTCAAGTCAATGAAAGGAGCCAAGTCTAACAGTTGAAGTGATAGTTGAGTTATTCTCATGATTGGAGCAGACTCAAGTCACAAGGGATAAAGGCAGCAGTCAAGTCAAGACAATTGACATTGATCCATTGGAAGAAAGACAAGAATATTACTCGATATAGTAATATGTCCAAGTGGCAGTCTTAAAGTGTTTTGGCCTTAAACATGCAAAAGGAATAAGCGATGGGAAACACTGAAGCTTGTGGTCGACCGTAAAGTCTGAGAACCATTTAATACAAGGAAGGGTCAACATCACAAGTGGTGCAGACCAAGAAAAGACAAGCCAACGAACAATAAGTGTCATTTGAAAATAGTCTATCTCTTCAACGGGTAAATTTTCAAATGAGCACTATAAAAGGCTGAGGAAGCAATAGAGAAAAGGTTACATGAACCTAGCACGAACGAATCAAGCTATTATCAAGCAAGTTTAACCTGCAATACTCTCAAGCTTATTCAGAAAATTCCTCAAGCCTAAAACTCGAAGGAACTCGATCTAACACACGCTGTGAAGAAAAGATAACTTCTACCAGTTGAACATGAAACATTTGAAGAACGAAAAATGGGTCTACTCTCCAAGTTGAAGGAGTTGTAGAAAGGTTCAAGGTCAAACCAGGAGATTCAAGTTTGTTGGAGGGCTGTGTGAACAAATCCAAGGACTTGAATGGGAGCTGAAGTAGCAATGCAGCTGTCTTGTAAAGAAGCTGAGTCGCAGGAGAAACCAGCTGTGTGATCAAGGCTGTCTCTAGACTGAGAACTACTTTGTAACTTGATCTATTACCTAGTAGATTCCTCCAGGAGTTGGAGAAGAGTGGAGTAGAGGAATTACCCCATCCTCGAACCCACTATAAAATTACTTGTGTCATTTTACTTTCGGCATTTACTTTCTTGCTTATATTTTTATATTTCTTTGTTAAGTTAATCGCTATCCAATCGATAAATAACACGTGCTAAAACAAGTGTTAAAAACGTGCTAAAAAGGGTGTTAAGTCTTCCGCTATTAAAAACCAAATCAACTAAAGTTAAGTGTTGAGGACGAGCAAGTTATACTATCAACAACTCAGTCGAGTCTATTAAGTGGGTAACTTAGCTGAAGATAGCTGACCTAGCTGTCCCCCAAGGACACAGTTGATTTGAGTCAACTCTGTTTAAAATTCTTAAAAAGACTAAAAGTTAAAATTTGGTAAGATTTATTCAACCTCCCCCCCTAAACTTTACACCACATCCCTTGGGACCTACATTATAGAACAACACGTAAAACAATAGAAATAATGTACAAAACAATACATGGACAAAAAAAAGCATAAAAAATAAGTAAAAGCTATTTCGAAACATCGAAACAATTAAAAAACAATATAGAAACAACAAAGAAACAAATTTAAACAAGAGAAGATCTTATGTGAGACCGTCTCATTGATTTAAGTTCATGAGACGGATCCTAAACACATATAAAAATATGGGTTCATTTGACGGGTATGGATTTGGGTAGAAATTCTATTTAAATATAGGATCTGTCTCATTGATTATATCCATGAGACCGTCTCACATAAGTTTTTGTATTTAAACAACATCGAAACAACATATATAACACATAAAGCAATACATGAACAAAAAAAAAAAACGAAAAAGCGTAAAAATATGCGGGAGCGTAAAAAGGAACAAAAAATAGGTACAAAAGTGATAGGAGCGTATTTTGTGGTATGTTTACTAAAAAGAGTGTATTTTATGTAATTTTTCCTATTAAAAACTCGATTGACGTGATTTTGGATGGAACTAGACTTTTATTTTATTAGCCCATTTCTATTCTCAAGGTCGTTCCTTAGGCTATGTTTCGATGGCTTCTACCAAAGCTAATTTTCCCATTTCCTTCCTCCAATCACTAAGACCATCTCCAACACAACTTTATATCTCACATCAAAACACCAAATATATAAAAAAAACTCCCTCCAATCCAACTCTAAACATTACACCAAATTTGGTGCAATGAATAGTGTTACACCAAATTTGGTGTAATACTATTCTTTTATACCAAATTTGGTGTAATACAAATATTCCCTCTTTGTCCTTCAATTTCTTCTACTTCAAACTTTTAATTCCTATTGTATCCTATATTTGATATATAATTCATTTGTAACATGGTTTTAATTAGTTATTTAAATTTTGTATATAGTTATTATTTTGGATGAACAATTATAATAACTAACAATAATTAATATTTATCAATAAATTATTATAATTTAAACTTAAAATTTTCTATAAATCACAATAATTAATAAATAAAATTACAATTTAATTGTGATATTAATTGTAATATTTATTTTGCAATATAATTAATGTAATATTAGTTAAATATAAGTTTTTATTTAGTTACATTAATTAATAGTAATAAAATATAAGGAAAATAAATATTGCATAAACAAATAAATTTGTTATTCCAAAAGGAAAAGAAAATATTAAAATACTCATTTGGTGTAGGATTTGGTGTGATGAGTTGGAGATGATTTCTGAAACATTACACTAAAACATCCAATTTGATGTAATTTTCACACCAAATTTGGTGTCATGGGTTGGAGATGCTCTAACCAAACATTACATTACACTTCCCGATACATTTCTATATTATTACACATATTTCCCAATACATGACATCAAACTCATATTCCCCCAATCTTTCTCCAGAAACTTTTCCCAATCACCCCAGTCACCAAAAAAACATACTCCTAAGGTCCCATGAGGGAGCTTTAATCCCTCCAAAATTTTCAAAAATTCCAATTTTTATTTATTTTGCCCCTAAAATTAATTAGCCCCAAAAAAACTAAATGTCTATCTCCACCTGTCTATATCTTAAAAGAAAGAATAAAAAAAACAAAATTGTACTAACTTGGTGATGTTTGTCAAAGGCGAAAGACGTGAAGATTTGCGATTTGCGAAAAAGCCAAAAAGACAATAAAAATGAGGTGCACAACACAGATTGCAAAAGATTCACTATATTATGTTGCAAATGTGTGAGATGAATGTGAACCTGAATCATTTCACAAAGTGCGGAGCATCTTTCTCAGAATCAACTTTCGATCTAATATTATTTTTCCAAAATTTATATTGTACTAAGGAAAATCATACATTAAACATTTGAAATAATTTAAGAATACAATAAAACTATATAGTAAAATTTGTTACAGTTAATTTGAGAATATATTGATACAATAACTAATTATATCGTAGAAAATAGTACATTTATGTGGCATTATTTCAATAAATCATTAATAAAAAATAAATTTATGTAGTATATTTTATAAAAATAGGAGTAGAATTAGATAATAAATCTCTTTATTAATGAAGAATTTTGGAGAATTTATCATTTATGAATGATTTTGATTCTGCTCAATAAAGCAGATCACTCGAAGTTAGGGGATTCTGAAAAAGTCTAAGTTTTCTCTACAAAACTGGAAATCTTATGTGGTGGAAACTTGCTTGTAACACCAACAAACGTTAGACGGCCCATGGGGTTGTCCCAGGAAGATCCCTCCAATGCTCAAGTCAGCATGTGAAAGAAAGAAAATCAAGAGCAGAAAGACAACAGTTAAGAGTATTGAATTGTGAATACTTACAAATGAGATGGAGGGATTTTTTTATACGTGGGTTGATGGGCCGTATAGGAGAGAGTAGCCGCATGGGTCGGATGATTTTATCTGTGGCCCAATAATAATGAGAAATATTGGTAATAAATGTGATTAAATAAATGTGTTAAATAATAATAATGATAATTATGAAAGAACGTGTTTACCCATAACATAAGCCCCCAGTTCAAGGCTACGAAAGACGGAGGGAGCAATTGGGGAGCTAACTTCCTTGCGAATATAATCCGCGAAGGATTTGATCTCTTGAGGAGGAAAATGTTTTATTGAGTCCCTGAGAGGGGAGGTTCCTTGAAAGAGGGTGGTCCCCAAAAAGTGGGGAAGTCTCCGGAAGGCGGGAGTTTCAGAATGAACAAACTCTGGGAGGTTCCTAGAACGCGAGAGGTCTATGGAGCGTGGAGGCTCGTGGGAGCCTGGGAGAATGGGAGTTGAGTTTCTTACATGGAGTTGAGAGTCGAAGCAGAGTTTCTTGGGGGGATGAATCCTCACGGGACACAACATTTTTTAGAGGCGGAACATTTCTTGTGAATGAGTAGTCCTCATGGGAATTGGTA
Source organism: Rehmannia glutinosa (assembly GCA_016081115.2). Taxonomy (NCBI): domain Eukaryota; kingdom Viridiplantae; phylum Streptophyta; class Magnoliopsida; order Lamiales; family Orobanchaceae; genus Rehmannia; species Rehmannia glutinosa. The sequence continues at coordinate 52,540 of JABTTQ020003176.1, forward strand.
GATGAGAGTTCCCTCAGGACTTAGTTTTTGAAAGGTTTATTCTATTTTTCTTGGCATTTAGCACTTTAGGGGCTTCTCATGGGCTTACTTGGTGGGATTTTCACCGGCGAGTTGAGGGTGATGAGTACCCATGTAGGAGTGAAGAAGAGAGGAGGAGCCTTGCACGATAGAGGGCGCAGGGGGGCTCGGCGAAGGGCACCCCTTACCGGAGCATGGGGAAGGGCGCCCTCTTGAGTAGATGTGGAGTGGTGTGAAAACGCTTCTTATGGGATTATGTGCTTGATGAGTGCCCTATATAGCGCATAGATATCTCTTACAAGACTTAGTCTTGGAAAGTGTCATGGATTACGCATAGCCATATCTTATAGGACTTATCCTCTATATAGTGCATGGTTGATTCTTTAAGTTGTCCCATGTGTCAAACTAAAGAGAAGGTCTTGTGCCTTAAAGAGTCATCTATTATAGAGTAATCAACTTTAACTAAACAGAATGAAACTGTAGAAAATTTGACAAGAATTTCGATTAAAACGGCCTGATTCAGGTCAGATTATATTCTTTAGCTCGAACTATTAGATGCTCCGAGGTTTTTGTTATAAAAACAGGTCCCCAATTTTCTAGCATTAAATGGGTATATTTATAAGAGTGAGTTTTTTATGGAGATAAGATTTAAAGATAATATCTATAATTAATTTTAGTGGGTTATTTTATTATATTTTAAGAGTTTTCAATAGTTAGGAGTTTTATTGTTGTAGTAGTTTACTCCTATAAATACTTGCTTCAATCTAGAGTATTCTCTTTTCTAGTCTCTCTCACGATATTCTTGTAGAAACAACGTATGAGGTGAGTTGTATAACTTCGGACTAGGTTAACCAACAACAGAGAATTAAAGTGTACGGTTTGTCGGATGGGGAAGTGACTGAGTGAATTATTTGTTTGAGTCATACTAATAGTCTAACATTCCTTGGGCCATGGGCTTATCTCTGCTAACGGACATTCCCATCAGCGGGGTCAGCATACTTGGTTTGGGCAGTTACCCCCGACAGGTCGACAATCTTGACTTCTCCCTTATGAAGACCCACATAGTCGGACCACATATAGTTAGGGTGGGTTATGATGGTCAGGTTGGGATCTCAAACGACCATATTTGTTTATTGTTGTTCGCCTTAGCTTTAGAATCAGGTCGACCTATGGGTCAATGTGGTTAATTCCTCTAGACGGGCCCTTACTCTTTAGTGGACTAACCTTTTTGGGCACACGTCAGGTCGGGCACAATAGGAACATTTGAAGCCATTTGAATGGATAAACTCTACACAATCTCATTCTTGAATAACTCTGATTATCCATTAAATTGAAATTTTACAACCTCTCAGTTTTGAAGTCTCAAACAAAATACCAAAAAATATATAAATAAAATGACGAACCGTTAAGTAAAATAAAAAACAAAAGAATTTAAATGAAAAAATAGTTTAATGTAATCATCGTCCAACTTTATCGAAACCTTGTTGTGGCCCAAAATATAATTGTAAATAACGACGCAGTCACGCAGCCTGGGCGCTATGTCGGTCTATCGTAGAGTGGTCCCAATATAACAGTAATAATTAAAATAGTTTAAGATTTTTATAGGAAGCCATCAATCACTGAAGACAATCTGGCTGATAGACTTGGGCAGACATACAAGCTTATTTATGGTTACAAACTTTTGCAAACACGTGCATATATAATCCTATACGAGAAACAGTAAAACATGCCTCTTTGTTAGTTTTTTAATTTGTTATAATTATGGTTTCAAAAAAAAAAAATTAGTTGTAATTATATACAATGATATTCTTATTAATATGTGTATATTTAATAAATTTATATCCAACTATTCATACAGATGTATTATATTCGAAATGGTTCAAGGAGAATTCAATTCAACAACATATACAGTAAAATTATGAATTTAACATTTTGGCAAAAAAAGACCTCCTTTTAAGGCTTCCATTCTTGGCATGAGACACCTTCTATTGGGATTTGGGACCTCGCTTAATATTAAGGGTGAAATAATAATTTTATTGGATATTAAAAATGAAAACAAAAAGTGAGCTAGAAAAACAACATGGTTCATCATAATTCAAGTTGGTCTTTAATTGATGAATATCTCATCTTTCCTTTTGGCAAAATCTGAATAAATGTTCTTCCATACGAGGATTTCATTATTTATTTATATTCCACACCAATCTTGAATTTCATACTAATAACCAGCTAGAGTGGAAACAAATGAACTCAGCAAGATACCGATCAAAAAAAAAAAAAAAAAACTCAGCAAGATATACTAACAGAAACCATCTTACAAAGAAGATACATACAGGAACAACAGAATCTCATCTGTGATCACATTAATACAAATCCCAAATATTTGTTGGGTTTCTCAGTTATTTACATATAAAAGACTAAACCACAAAAATAGAGGGGAAACTAACTACAAGCTCAATCTTCTGATACATCATCGAGCCTCATTTTTATCCAAGTTCTATCTAGTTTCAGCTACTTTTGATATCAATGCTATCCTAAGCTGATCTTGCGTGAAAAACCGGCCTTCCATCTTCACCGTAGCTTGCTGGATCATTAAATCGTTAACGACCGACACACTGGCATGATGAACGTCTAGGTCTAACTCCTTTAAAGCAACCATCAGCTTTGCCGGGTGATTCTTCTTACTACATTGCACACGTATCATCGCATCCCAACCGATGATCTTCACATCTATGTCCATATCGACGGCCTTTGTGTTTCCACCGTTGCTTGACATTGTTAGGTCATGGTCCCGTGGAGGAGTAGTAGACCCTTTTTTGGCCAAGTCCTTCTTTATCGACTCCAGTTGGCACCTCAAATCCTCTTTATCCGACTCCACACTCTGAACCTTAGACTTCAACTCGTTGATATAAGCAATAGCATCGCCAAGTAGCGAAGCCTTGTCCATTTTCGACACGTTTGGGACTACGGCTCTAAGAGCGTAAAACCGCTGGTTCAATTTCTCCCTCCTCTGCCTCTCGGCCTCCACATGATTTAAAGGCTCTTCCCTCCCGTTTGCGGTTTTCTACCGCGTTTTTGGGCCGTTTATCGGGATTGACAACTCTACTACTGTCCACCTCCTTCACCACTGACGCTTCAAGGTCCGAGTGATCGGACTCGACGGCACCGCTATTATCGGTCTTCACCAAACCAGAAGAGGGCAAAATCACCCCGAAGTAAACGAAAGCATACCCTCCTCAGTACTTCCCCTCGAAATTGTAGACCTCTTCTTGTTTTTGTTGCTGTCTTCCTGAAAACAAACACCTCTTTTGGTGCTCTCCCAAAATTCAATATCTCACCCGACTCACGCTTACAACTCACATTATTTCTACCAGCTCTACTACTACTTCCATTCAACCCGAATTCCGAGAAATTTAATTCCCTACTGAGAAATCCCTGTGGGTTCTCGGTTACAGTACTTGAACTGCGATTTTCATTACTGAACACAATCTGTTTGCTAGAAAGACTAGAAGGAACTGAACTACCCTGGCCATTACTGTTATGGTTATTATTCAATGAATCCTTACCCACGCCCGAGGAAGAGGGGTCGGTCAACCAGAGGGTAGCTGGGTCATTGTCAGCCATGGCCCAAGAGCCCGAACCCGCTTCCATCCCATTGAAATTGAATAAGATTCTAACCTTGTTCATCAGATCCGAGATCTGAAAAATCAATTCGGTTGAGCCAAGCTCCACGACGCCGTTAGAGGAAGGTATGCACACTAGGGTTTGAAGCCCGAATCCCTGAGCCTGACGGGCCCGCTCGCAGTGAGAGGCGGCGAGTCTGTCCAGGCCCGTCACCCACACCGGACTGGAGCTGTAGAGGGCCTGGCCCGGAAGCCCGGATCCATTGACAAACGATTGCGTCATAGATATGAGAAAGAACCACTCGGTATCGGTCACCTCTTCATCGACGGAATCATCAACAGTGGCTTGAGAGCCCGAAATCAAAGAATTCAACTCACGGAGCACCTTCTTTCTGTGCTCTTGCTCGGAGGGGACGACGCCGTTTTGCGCTTCCCTTTATTCTCCTCGCCTTTGTAGTAGCCGTCGCCCCAGCCCAACACCGATGGACCCCCGTAGTCAACCACCGAAGACTGCCAGAAAATCGCGTAAGTCCAGCACTCACGAGCGCCCTCGATCAAGGCGAGAAGACGCTGCTGGAGGGTCTCTTGGTTGAAAAACTGACCTCCGGCGGCGGGAGGAGAGGCGGAAGAGAGCGTTTTGGAATGATCGGCGTGTGGTGGATGAGCAGGAGTGGAGGCATAGTTAGGCTGTTGAGCAGTAACAGAAGACGGCCAGAAAGATGCCAGATCAGAAGCGGAGGACATGAACGCGTCCATCATGGAAGAAGCGTCGCCGTCCGCCACCGTCGCCGTCGTAGTAGTGGCAGCAGCGGTATGATTGGACCATAGATTCATCTTGGTTGGTTCTGTAGAAAGTGGATAATCGATCATTCCATAAACTACAAAATTCAAGAAGATAGTTGTAGAGTGCAATTGAAGAACGTTAGCACAAAGAGAGAGGAGAGAGAGAAAGAAGGTCGAAAATGGAGAAATGTGGGCGGCAGGGGAGGGGAAGGAGAAGAGATAGAAATGAGAAATGTGTATTGTGTGGAGGAATTTGAGTTGGGTTTAGGATTTATTTGGGGTTAATTTTAGCTGAATTTAGGCATTGGCCCGCTACAGAGTAAAAAGGGAGTGGACATAAGGAAAGGCAGCTTCCACGAATACGAAGCCGATTTAATCGGGGGGTACACGTCATCAGTCATCTACTCGCCTTCACTTCCATTTAACAAAATAATTTACCACAACTAATAATTTTCGATTTAAACCTTGAACCTTTTTCCCTACCAACCCCCCACAATTATTACTTTTAATTAAGATATAAATGAATCGAGTTAAGCTCAAGCTTGTTTGGGAGAATTTTCAATTAAATTTTTGGATCTAAAAATCTGTTTCCATTATTATTATTGGTTGGTGGTTAATTCAGAATTAATTTTCTAGATAAATCACTTATACAAAAAGTCAATTCAGAGCAGGCTGGATGATCTTGAATTAGAGACTGTTTGAAAGTTATTTATTAAGAGACTTTTACTAGATGGCTCCTAAACATATTTGATTATTTTTTTTCCAATTAGCTAAATTTGTTATAATATAAATGTATTTTTAATTTTTATGTTTTTGAACAAGGATAAGTTCCTTTAAAAAGAAAAAAGGATAAGTTAGGCAATATTTTGTTTTTGTTTTGGATGTTTTAGAAAGGTATTTGAAAAAACAAAAAATGAGATCACATCATTCTTTTAAATTATGTTAACTTTTGTAATGCAAATAAATATGATATATATTTATACTAATATAATAATTGAAAAATGCAACAAAAATTCTGTCAATTTCTAACTTTTTTTAGTACAACGGGATAGTAGAGGAAGGGAAAGACACGTCTTCACATTAGATCGAACTGGCCAATTAACCCGACATCACAAGCTTCTACTATATATGAAGTACAAGTTGATCCTTGTCAATTTCTAATTTTATATGAATAAGGAAGTGAATGTTTTCTTACATGATTTCTTTTACTTGAATTATATGTTTTATGTTGCTAAGTTAATGTTTATATCAAGGGAGTAGTAAATTCTCATCCTGACAGCTAAAAATTGAGATCTGTTATTTATTGTTTCTTCATCAGGTTTCATGTCCAAAAGGAAATTAGTGAAAAACAAAGGAAGTAAATAATTAAAGGATCTATAATGCTCAAGGCTACAATAATTTCTTATAGAAATTTCCTAAAAAATAATATCTTCCCTGATTATATGATTATTATAAGAGGATTTGTTTGCGTTAAGAAGATATTTATACTGATTGTAGGGTTGATTTTATTTTTTTCTATTTCCATCAAGGGATATTAAATGTGCCAACTACTAAATTACAAGCTATTAATTTCTACAATTTCCCTTGTAATTAATTAAAAGCTCGGGGTCCTCTTATAAATAATAATAAAGATGAAAAAAGGATTGAGGATATAAAACAATAATTATGAGAAACATTAGTTAGTAATATGTTTTATCTACACTTCGTTTAATCAACTAAATTAAATCTATTTGATTTGTTAAATCAATTAGAACACGCTAATGTGTTAAATTACGATTTATTTCGTCTGATGCTCTACTTAAAACATTACTGCTTTTTCATTTCTGTATACCAATTTTTTTGGAAAGTCGTGCATTTATCCAAAAATTAAATTAATAATAACAATAAGAATATGAGAATAATATTAATAAGAATTGTATATCTAATTTGAGGTAGCCGGGAAATTCTCTTTATCTCTCTGTCTTTTTTTTTCTGTGTAAAATAAGAATATTAATGATTATAAGTGGATTTGTAGAAAATACATGAGAAAATTAAATATTTGTGAAGATTGGTTGGTAAAAGATAAGACAGATGCAGCCATGAAATGGCCATTGTCTCTTAATATGGAATATAGAGGACAACTAATAGATTTTCTTGCCCTTTTATTATTTTGGTAATGAAATTTTTATATTAAAATTGTCTATTGAGTCTTCCTTATATTTTACAAATAAAAGTGTCATATCAACACTTATCCTTGACGATACTTCAAATTAAAGTCTACCTATATTCAATTTCAACTTTGAGTGTACATTTTGACTTTGGACCCAAGTTTAATTTGTTTTGAATTAATTTTCAGAAACTCGGTTGAAACCTATTATTTGAAACTAATTCCAACCCTTGATACTCCTACTCAAAGTTATAATTAAAGTTTTCCATTTTCGTTTAAATAAGAAAATATTTTAATGCACTTCATTGTCAACTGACAACATTAAGTAGAGCTGTCAAAAATAATTCGCCCCAATGATAAAATTGGATTGGGCTGTAATTTTATATACCCAAAAAAAACTGAGCCAACGTGGTCTGGTCAGCCCCGGCAATCGATGCATTTTTATATGTATCTTATATGTATATTGATTTGCATATTATACTTAACTTAACAATGAAGTTACATAGGTACTCAAACTTATGAAGGAGAGATAGTCATGAGAAATTGGATAACTATAAGTCTAAATCGAGCTAAATATGTTATTTATTATTTTTATCCATTTAATTAAGTCGAGTAATTAGGTCTTGTATACATATTTTATGATTTTATTAAATGAGTCAGTTTAATTTAGGTTTCTTATCACGTCGAATCAATATGATCGGATTAATGTTTAACTTGTCAAGCTTAAGCTGGAGTTTTTGGCGATTAATTTCAAGTCAAGTATCGAATGATTTAATTTATTTTTTAGTCCAAATTTGAAATACCATATCAAATCATTCATCCTCATTTGTGTGACAACTAATCCTCTTTTACTTTCTCCTGATCACAATGGTACAATGAAAAAATATTGAGTGAAAATAGATAGTATTAGGGTATCCTGTGGAATATGTGGTAATGTTCTTTTCGGGTATGTTTGTTATTATTAAGAGACCCTCTATGCTAGTCTTGATAGGAATACTTTATTTTCCCTAAGAATCCTAAAAGCAAAAGGAGGTTGGTTTGCTCTATTGTTCATATCTTCGACTAGACATACGAGGAATGAAAATCTCGGATTCTAATTCCTACACGTTTTCTTCTTCCTGGAGTGATTGGGCGAAGGAATTGTAGCGTGTAGATATTCCAAATTTTCGAAAAGAGTATATAGATGTGATCGTGGATGTAGTGACATCCACGATCACATGCAGCATAATAAAATAAAAGGGCAAGACACAAGATATAACAATTTATATACAAGCCAACAAGCTTGTAGATGTGCCAGTAGGACGAAACTTTCCAATAGTAAAATCGTTTGATTCCGTATACAAAGGAATACTAAAATCAACTAGTAGAAAATCAATGAAAACTCCTATCTAGAGTAGATCTAACACTTGTAATAGAACTCATCCAATAATAGATATGTATGGACTTCGTTTATCACAATACAAAAATTCTATGGATGAAAATATACTAACAAACACAACATCAGATTGAACATAATCATTGGGTACAGTCACATCCAAGATCACATGAGTTCAATAAACTTCCGTGTGCTTGAATGACTCTAAAACATTATCAATTCTTTTGTGTCTCTTGTCTCTTTCTTAATCTAATTACAGCTCAATCTTTCTATAAGTTTAGAAAGCAAAACTAATTAAAACACAATCACATATTTTAGGAAAATATCTAGGTGTGCATACACCCTAACATTGGGCCTTGTTGCCCATGTTGTAGATTGATTAGGGACTAAATTATTGCCTTATAATCCAATGTACAACATCTTATTGGGTGTGGGCTGAGAAGATACTTCCAGTTATGTTCTCGTATCTGGGGCACTCTTATGTCTAGGGATGTAAATTGGGTGGGTCTAAGATGGTTTAGCTAAAATTTTATGTCTATGAAGATTCCTCAGTGTGACTTTGTCTTAGAATAACTTAGTAAACACTTAGCATTCCATTTGCAGTGTATGCTACAAAACTGAGTTGCATTTTAATTGCATTTCTGAATCCTTCAGAAATTCAGTTCCTCCGAACTTGAATATTTTTCTATCTCGTTCAACTCTAAGCTGACTCTGATAATTCTTTCAATAGTTCATTGTTGATCTTCTCTTTAGTTCCTATTCTAGAAACTAAGCATTTTAAAGTCCTATACATTAGTTTTAAAAATTCAAAAAATCTAGATGTAGGTGTAAGAGTTTTAAGATTCTAATAGATGCTAATCATCAAAATATATACAATTGTCCTCATAGAACTTGAGATCCAACTCAAGACATTGTGATTTCAGATTTCTGTCCTAAAGAAGCAAGTTCAAAGTAGTGTGAGTTTTATCCAAATTCACTTTCTCCCCTTTTAAAACTAAACCAACACAAAAATTTCATCAATTGCCTACATCATCTTCTTTAACTTTTTCTCTTTACCCCTTCAACAATCAACACTAGTCACTGTGTAGCAACTCCCTCTTCATCTCACTTTTCTCTTTCCATATTCATCTTGTGTCCTTAGTTCAACTTGTTATCAAATATCTGAAATTCTTAGCTATAAAAAATGAGTGTGCAATGTTAAGTCAATGAAACTTAAACTAGTTGTTGTCCTTCTTTGTGCAAAACAAAATATGGTAAGTTATTGTTTCCATAATTTTTAGAGTTTTAATTGGAATTTTTATCTTTTATTTGCTTCCTTATATGATTAAAAGATTAAAAGAAAATATGGTAACATATGTCTTAGAGTAATTTTACACTTGAATGAGCTTATACTAATCTCCAATTATCTCATTTTTATAATCAAGAAGAAGGAATTGATGTCTTGTTAGGATTCTACTTATATTAGTTATGGAAATTTCATAAAATGAAAGAATTTGAGTCCTTGTTCGCTTTATTTTTTTAGCTTCATCGCAAGTGTATGGTGCAATTTATAAAATAGGGTTAGCAAGGTCGAATCCACAGGGACTAATAAATTATTGTACTAAGTACTGGATTGTAATAACCTTATTTTTATCTAGACAATCGAAAGTTGATGGATTGGTTTTATTAATACTATGACAAGAAATTTATCCTAAAAGAAACAAAGCAAAGAGTTGAATGGATTCCTGGGTTATGGTTTCAGTTAATATCTCCTTTTTATTATCAGATTAATCAAACCAAAGTTATAAGTATTCTTCCCTATAGAACAATCACAAAAGTAATTTACCGTCTCTCTCTCGAGATGCATGTAAAAACATTGATTGGAATATCTATCTAAAGATCTCTACTCAACATGAGATATCCAACTCCCAAAAGCATATAAGATTAAATATCCTCAGAAATGTTCACAGACTTCTCAATCATGCAAATATTCATGTCAAGTACTCACATATCTAGTATTAAAACTCATCTGTTCGAATTATGAATGTATACATCAAACAAGTTAAACCAAAGGCTTTTTGATAAAACAAGAATTAAAACAAAGTACTCGAATAGGGTTGGAAAACAATAACTTCAATTGTACTTAATCATCAAATAAAAGTATCCATTAACCTACTCCCTGAGCAGGGAATCACAAGATGTTTAGCCGGACATCGAAAATAAATAATCCATAGACAAATTATTCAAATTCATATCTAACTAATCCAAAGTAAATGATACTATGGAATGAGTGAACTCGGGATGTTGATGATCTCTCGATCTATCTTCAATCCTCGAAGGTGTGGTTGCGTCTTGATCGATCTCTCCAATTCTCCGGTGGAAAACTGCTATTTTCTCTCTGTTCTAGGGCAAAAGTCAGCGTGTCTCTGTTCATGGCCGCCCCCGTCTCTATTTGTACTTCGTTTGGGTCAAAACCTAGTTGGAAATCTGTCAAACATTTTTTAGCCGGCCGTGCGCCTAGTATACGCCCACTTGACCGTGATAGGTCGCAGATTTTTTTTTTTTGAGAGGACGACGGGCCGCTTGATAACGCACGACCAGCCCGTGCGTATAGTCGAGACGCCTTGGGTGGGTTATGGGCGTGCTAGGTGGTCGCACGCCCGCCCGCTGCAGGGCGCACTGCCCGTGCGCACCTGCTAGACTTGATATTTGTTCGTTTTCTTTCGTTTCTCGCCTGGTTCGTCTGACTTCTTCCCGATTCAACTCCAAACTTCGTACATTATGTCAAGTATTGGCGGTTCTTTATCGCAATGCTCTGAATTGTTGCCAAAATGCTACAATTATCAACAAATTCCTACAAAACAAGCAAAGCGTAATACCTTTTCCACAAAACAGAAATAAAGCCCTATTTACTCATGTAATGCATGCATAGCAACTAATTCTAGCCATAATTTAGCCCAAAATACATGCAAAACACATACCAATCAAATCCCCAAACTTAAATTGTTGATGATCCGCTCAACACTCTATAAACAACTCAAAACACAAATTGAGTACGAAAAGCAAATCAAGAACAACAAACCACAATTCATGCCGTTTATCCATAGACATCAAGCACAAACCAACCAAGCTTCAAATATCTAACACGAGCACAAGTCTATTAAAATCATGGCAAACACTTCAAATCACGCCTCTCATGGATAAAGTGTATATTATACTCTCTAGATAACAAGGGACGTGTATTCGCTCAAATCATATCAATGTTGAAGAATTACCATATGCTTGCAAATCGCCTCACATCTCTCGCCACTCGATTGTATGCAATTCACAAATCGAAAGAACTTTGCTTATGGTTGTAATGAAGGCTCTTTGGTTAAGGTAGGAAATATGGGTAAAGTGACTCAAACTCAGCGTATAGATTGGTAAGCACATCGTTTTTCTCAAACAATTATTCTCATTCAAATCAACTATGCACCTCCAATCACCTTTTATTCTATCACATCTCTATTTCTCCCTTATTTTTCATACAATTTATTCTCTTTCGCCTTACATCACAATTCTCAGCCTATATGTTCATCTACGGCCAACTCACTTATGCAGTCTCTTTTTTTTTTTTTACTCTTTTGTGAGTATCCTCCATTTTCCTCTTTTTCTTCTTTTATTCCCAATCACCCAACCTACACACCATTTTCTAACTTCTCGATATCCTTTCATTCAACCCTTTATTCAATCCCTTTACTCAATGCTATACGCTCAAGTTTAGGGTAACATATATATCAAGTTAAGGCTTAAAATGTGGCTATCAAAAATCAGGCAATAGGCTCAAATTGGCTAACTAGGGAAATTAAATATCATAAGGTAGGCAAAATGTTTGAAAGGCTTAACAAAAATGGCCTAAAATCATTTTCATAAATTGCATACAACTTGTGACTTCGTCAGAGATACCAGAGCAAGTTCTAGAATTCAAATCAACATGAATGACACATTCAATCAAAAAAAAACAAGATCGCATATAATGAAAGCAAGCAAAAAGGTCAAAAAGCTCACAGGCTTGCAATTGCGTAATTCAAAGTATATCAACCATGATTCCAATATTCACATGCTCCATATCATCTATTCTCAACCCGATCAACTAACTCACTAAACAACTAAGAAAGCAATAAACGTGCCAAAGCAATAAACGTGCTAAAAATAAAAAACAAACATCTAATGCAATGCAACCTACATGCTCTAAATGCAACTACATGAATGCAAAAAAGCCACACCCTTCAATCAAATTACTACCTCTCCCCCCAAACTTGAATGAAATTATAGCGCATAGAAGAGAAGATAGAATTTCAAAGAAAAGTGTGGAAATGGACCTGTCTCACTGTGGGGGTGGCGGCGGAAAGTGGCCCTGGGAGATGTGCCACATTTGTATCTGATGTCATCCTGGTGCTGCCAGAACTCGTCCCGGTGCTGCCGCAAGTTCTCTTCAAAAGCAAAGAATCTATCCTGATAATCCTGTCCCCCACGCTCTTTACCTTGGTGGGAGCTCTCTGGAATGTCGGGCCTCCCCTGTTGGAAGCCTGGCTCAAAGCCCCTCTCTTGCCGATCATATTCCCTCGCATGAATCGCCAAATCCTCCTCATCGGGCAACCCGGCTACCCTCCTCATTTTCCTTGCAGTCAGGCCTTCCATGACTCTGGTTTGTGCCTCAGAGTTAATGAGCCAATTACTTTCATTGTCCACCACAGCTGTGAGCTGCGGGTTAGGAAGTGGGAAGGCCGGTCCAACCCTTTGTTGGAAACAGAGGATGTTCTCTTCGTCTGTTATTATTTTCATCGTGCGGAGGGCGTTCATGTTTATGCTCCAACTGCCTGCTATCGGCTCCATTCTGTGCATATCAACCCCAAAATGTCAAGCTATGGGGGTTAGCATTCCCCCAATCAGTGTTGTCCCCGCATCCTGCTTGGAAACATACACGGCGTGTTCCACAAAGTGAGCCGCCATGTTGTAAGGGGTGCGGGTGAGCATACACCAAAGTAGGTATAGCTCCAAAGCTTGCACACCTCCGTTGTTGTGTCGAGCGTACACGGAGTGAGTCGTTACTTTTTGGATGTAGTCGAAGATGGGGTTTCGAAGTGATGAGGCCTTCGACGTACGTGCCGCATATTGCATCGGGCCAGTCTCCGTGTCTGAACCAACAATTGCCAGAAATCATACTGGCTATAATTCGCTGCGGTCCGGAAAGGGGCGTTAGATGGTACCCCAAAAATCTCGTTGAGTTGGGCGATAGTGACGTGCCTCCACACGTTGCCCAATCAAAAATGGATTGCCTGGGGCTCATTGTTTGCTCGCGTCTCAGTAATATCCAAGGTGCTCAGGAACTCGAGCGCTAGTGTCTTAAACGTTGGCCACCGCCATTGCATGAAGGCGGTCCACCCCACTCGTTCGAACATCTACCAAACCTCCTCATGTATCCCAAGAGCTTGGGTACAATCATCGTCGGCATATCTTGTTGGCGTGAAAGAACGAGTGATCAACCTGTTCCATCACTCCAGGAAATCGTCCTCTGTTAGAGTGAGTCCATAAGCCTCGGGGTCGCATGCGGGTGTGGCGCCTATCGTCGTCGGCGGCCCCCCCCATCATCGTCTACCTCGCCCTTCGCCCTTTCGGTTTCTTTGTTCAGCCATATGTTCGAGTTAGTACCTGGCAAAACAATTGTGAGAATACGTACGTGCCAAGTATAACAAGAAAGCGATGAATTTCATACAACAAATCAAACACGGCATAGTGCCTCATCCCTACAATTTAATCAACAATTAAGCTTCCAAGCCCAAATAACAATGTAATTGCAGAGAATCCTAGTCACGAACACCCTAAATAATCAAGCTCATGTACAAATTCATCAAACAATCAACCATAAATATCCTAATTCAACAACCCACAAGGTGTTCGATAAAATGCCCAATAGAGAAACCAAGCTAAATCATGGCAAATTCATCAAACATGCACCATATAAGAACTCTAATCCATAATCTACAAGAAATTCGAAACAAAAAGTGAAGTTCATACCTTAAATCTCGAAAATTCAGAAAGAGGTGAAAATTGGAACCCTAGGTGGTCCTTCTACTCAAATCCTCACTTCAAAGCAATTTTAAGAGTGTAATTCTTGTGTGAGTAGTGTGGGAAGTGATTTTGAGAGGGGTGCTTGTTTGAGCGATCCTACGCGCGAGAGAGAGTGAGATTTTGTGAAAAAAATTGACCCCTGCGCGACCTTAATACAGTCTCTGCCGACACACGCACGGCCGGGCGCCTAGCGCACGGGCTGTGCGCCTAGCGCATGGGCTGCCCGTGCGGGGTGTCGAGACTTCAAAACAAAAACCTGGGAACCGCATGGGCTGCCCGTGCGGGGTGCCAAAATTTCAATCCTAATTCCTGGTGCTCGCACGGGCCGTGCGTATGCCGCACTTCAGCTCCGATTTTTTTCTTTTTTTTTTTTCTTTTTTTTTTAGGGAAAGCAAGAAAATCCTAACCTATGAAAGCATAGAAATCCTAACTTAGAAAAGGGAAAACAAACCAAAAAAATATGGAAAGAAATAAAACAGCAAATCGTTGGGTTGCCTCCCAACAAGCGCTAAATTTAACGTCTATAGCTTGACGCCTGTTTTACTCGATCACGGTTCCAGCAAAGTGAGGCGTGTCAGCTCTTCCTGTCTTTCTCCTTGCCAATTCAATTCGCATAAATTCGAGCCTCCTTTGAATGCCTCTAGCGTAGAAGTCATACGTCGGTCAAATGACATTTTCTTCTCGTTTGCATCGTGCGAATGGGCAAAGACACGCGTCTTTCGAGTTTGCCGCCCTCTTCGTGTGCTTTGCTTTCTCCCAATTCAGTACTTCCTGCACATGATCTAAAGCACACACACAATCACTCGGATTAAAATTATTAGCACATGAATCGATGACAGATAACGATTTACTACTTTATATTTTATCATGAGTTTTCCCAGCCTTATAGATGGAGAACAACACTTGCTCATCATTAACTCGTAATGTGAGCTCTCCTTTTTGTACATCTATCAAGGCTCGTGCAGTGGCTAGGAATGGACTCCCAAGTATCAGAGGGACGTCTCGATCTTCCTCCATGTCAAGCACCAAGAAGTCCACGGGGAATATAAACTTGTCTACCTTCACGAGCACATCCTCCACGATTCCCTTAGGATATGTGAGTGATCTATCCGCAAGCTGCAAGGTGACCATGGACAGCTTCACCTCTCCTAATCCAAGTTTCCTGAAAATGGACAAGGGCATTAAGTTAATACTTGCCCCTAGATCACAAAGTGTTTTATTAAAGACAACACCACCAATAACACTGAGGGATAGTGAAACTCTCCAGGATCTTTGAGCTTCGTGGTAATTTCTCTCGAATGATCGTGATGCACTCGGTTAAGTTGAATGTCTCGATTCTCGCCAACTTTTTCTTCTTTGACATCACTTCCTTCAAAAACTTCGCATAATTGGGCATCCGCTCCAATGCGTCGCAAAAGGTATGTTAATATGCGTTTCTTAAAGATGTCTAAGAATTTAGCAAATTGGGAGTCTAATTTTTCTTTTTAAAGCGTTGAGGAAAGGGAGTGGTATAGAAAACTTTGAAAGATCGAGTTAGAGAAGATTTAAGCTTCACAAACCCCTTTTTGTTCAAAGAATATGACCTCGACTCCTTATTCGGCCTCAACATCGCCCCGCTTTGCTTCGTGTGTTCATCTCCTGAGTCAAAATTACCCATTCGGCATCACGCACGGGCCACCGTGCTCGGACGCACACGGGTCGTGTGTCTCATGTTCTGCTCTTGGAATCCTTCGGTACCACGCACGACCTGGACGTGCTCAGCCAAAGACGGGTCGTGCGTTCTTCAGTTTTTTCTTTACTTCCCAAAATTTTCGGTTTCTCGTACTCCGTACCACTCCTCAGACGAATGGCGTTACACTGTTCCCTCAGATTGACTTCCGTGTTACTCGGAAACTGGCCCTTCTGATGTTGTCCACCAATGATCGTCGCTAGCTGGCCAATCTGTGTTTCTAGGTTTTTCATTCCTGAATTCACAGTGTTGGCCAACTCCGTGATATGTGCCTCGATCTTGTCTATCTTAGCCTCATCTTTATTGATCCTCAGGAAATCCGTGTTGTGGGCACCTCCTCAATAGATCCCGGAATCTCTCCCAGGCCTCATACAATGGCTCAGAGTCAAAATGTCTAAATGCGTGATTTCACTTTTGAGTTGTAGTGTCTTACTTGGTGGAAAGTATTTAAACAAAAATCTCTGACTCAGCTCATCCCAGTTGTTCACACTCCCCTGAGTTAGGGTGCCTAGCCAGTTTCTAGCATTATCCCTTAAAGAGAAAGGGAATAGGCGAAGACGTATAACATCATCAGTCACCCCATTCATCTTGATTGTATTGCAAATTTGTATGAAGTTCGCAAGATGAGAATTGGGACCTCGAGGACGGAAACCCCCAAACTGATTCTGCTGCACCATCGAGATCCGTGCTGGCTTCAGCTCAAAGTTATTTGCATTGATTGGGACATTGGCAATTCCACCATAGTTGCGATTGGTCTGTGGGTTATTTTTTTAGCTTCATCGCAAGTGTACGGTGCAGTTTATAGAATAGGGTTAGCAAGGTCGAATCCACAGGGACTAATAAATTATTGTACTAAGTATTGGATTGTAATAGCCTTATTTTTATCTAGACGATCGAAAGTTGATGGATTGGTTTTATTAATACTATGACAAGAAATTTATCCTAAAAGAAACAAAGCAAAGAGTTGATTAAATGACCAAGTAGATGAATGAATTCCTGGGTTATGGTTTCAGTTATATCCCCTTATATTATCAGATTAATCAAACCAAAGTTATACGTATTCTTCCCTATAGAACAATCACAAAAGTAATTTACCCTCTCTCTCGAGATGCATGTAAAAACGTTGATTGGAATATCTATGCTAGTATCTCTACTCAACACGAGATATCCAATCCCAAAAGCATATAAGATTAAATATATCCTCACAAATATTCACAGACTTTTCAATCATACAAATATTCATGTCAAGTACTTATAGATCTAGTATTGAAACTCATCTGTTCGAATTATGAATCAATACATCAAACAAGTTAAACCAAATGCCTTTTGATAAAACAAGAATTAAAACAAAGTACTCGAATAGGGTTGGAAAACAATAACTTCAATTGTACTTAATCATCAAATAAAAGTATCCATTAACCTACTCTCAAACCCGGGAATCACAAGATGTTTAGCCAGACATCGAAAATAAATAATCTATAGACAAATTATTCAAATTCATATCTAACTAATCGAAAGTAAATGATACTATGGAATGAGTGAACTCGGGGATGTTGATGATCTCTCGATCTATCTTCAATCCTCGAAGGTGTGGTTGCGGCTTTGATCGATCTCTCCAATTCTCCGGTGGAAAAGCGCTCTTTTTCTCTCGTTCTAGGGCAAAAGTCGGCGTGTCTCGTCGTGGCCGCCCCCGTCTCTATTTTGTACTCCATTGGGTCAAAACCTAGTTGGAAATTTGTCAAACTATGTTTTCCCGCACGACACGACGGGCCGTGCGCCTAGCTCACGCCCGGCCGTGCTAAGTGCCGCAGATATTTTTCTCTTTAGAAGGACGACTTGCCGTCGCGATAACGCACGACCAAGCCGTGCGTATAGTCATTGAGCGGCCTTGGGTTTTTATTCTATTAAAGCGATTTCGACTTGATATTTGTTCGTTTTCTTTCGTTTCTTGCTTGGTTCATCCGACTTCTTCCGATTCAACTGAACATTGGTCAAGTATTAGCGTTCTTTATTTTATTGGTTGCCAAAATGCACAATTATTAACAAATTCCTACAAAACGAGCAAAGAGGTATTACTAAAATAAAAAGAGGTATTCCGAAAGAAGACAAATTAATAATTTGTTCGTTTGGAATGGAGGTCGGTTCAAATCGTCTATCAAATTGTTTGTGGGGTGGAGGTAGGGGTTTATATCCTCGTTTTCAAATTTCGTTTAGGGGCATTCATGTGAAGATTTGGTGGGAACTCATTTGAAACTCCAAACGATTCGGGAGATGTCAAGATTGGCGAGAAGATCGTTTCTTTATCGATGTTCGAATTATTGCCAAAATGCTACAATTATCAACAAATTCTTACAAAACGAGCAAAGAGGTATTATTAAAATAAAAAGAGGTAAAAAAAAAAAGAAGACAAATTAATGTGGATTATGGAATATATTTTATAGTATTAAAAAGTAATGGTACCGCGTTAGTGTCACGTGAAACCAATAGTGACCGTTGATTGGTCTTCGTCTTCGACTTAGAATCATTAAAATAAAACAAATAAAGGCTATTTCCAGGTTCTTACTACATTATTCACCCACGTTTTGCTCGTTGCATTGAAACCACATGTGGCTTTTCTTGTAAGTATTAAAGTATAATTACTTTACGCCGCGTTGGCTTTTATTTATTGGTTTTTATATTATTTATTATGATTTTAATGTGTGAAAACGAAGGGTTTGACTTTGACCCTCTACCTAGCTCACTCCAAACTAGATGTATTTACTCGTGAACATTAAGGCAACGGATTGGTTTTGTTATCAAGAGTATCTTTTTACTTTTTTTTTATTTGAATATTAAAGTTATATTCATTTTATTAGGTTTTCATGGAAACTATTTCATTTTGTTATTTCCTATTTTCAAAATATCAATATTAGGGATGACAATGAGCCGGGTTCAAATCCGGACCCGCAACAAACACGCCCCGTCCGAGGAGGGTTTAAATCCGGTTAAGCGGGTCCGGGCGGGTAACAAGTTTGCTTTTCTTGGACTTGGGCGGGTTCGGGGCGGGTCCCGTTACCTGCCCCGTGTATATAACTTATTTTATTTTTATTAAATACTTAGTCTGTGCCTTCATGTCGTTGTTCTCTATATCTCCACCTTTGAGATCATTTCTCATCCTCGCGGAATATTCCGCTCGTCGTCGACTCCCATGGTTAGTTGTAGAAAAGTTTATATATTTTAGTTTTATGTCAGAGTGGTTGTTTAGTTCTTATTAAATCTAAAAGTGGCATGATTTTTTATTGAATTAAAAATCTCACACATTGCTAATTAAATAATATCAGTTAAATTTTGTTGGAGCTTTCAAATTTTGATTGGAGTAAAAGATTAGTACTGTTAACTGATTACTGGATCAAGCTTAGCAGCAGAGTTTTAAATAGAATTACAGAAAAACTCAAAAAATCTTTGGTGGGTCTGCTGGGTTCAACCTGCCGGGTCCCGGGTCCAAAGAGGAGCGGGGCGGGGTGGGTCTCGGGTCTGATAGTTTTTTGGCGGGGTGGGTGTTGTATATATTTACATATATAATAAGTGGTGTCCCACATTGGTCTTTGTGTTGTGTTTATTGAGTCCCACATTG
Source organism: Rehmannia glutinosa (assembly GCA_016081115.2). Lineage (NCBI taxonomy): Eukaryota > Viridiplantae > Streptophyta > Magnoliopsida > Lamiales > Orobanchaceae > Rehmannia > Rehmannia glutinosa. The sequence continues at coordinate 71,914 of JABTTQ020003176.1, forward strand.
ATTGCATCACTTTTTAGGAAGACACTCTCATTTATTGCTTTGTCCTACATTGATTGTGTATTGGAGTTTGGAGCTCAACTTGGTGTATAAAAGAGTGTAACTCTTATATATATATATATATATATAAGAAAGAAATAAATAAATAAATAAATAAAAATAAGGAAAAGAGAGGGAGGGGGCGGACCGAAGCCCGGACTGACCCATGGGTCCGAGCGGGCGGGTCCGACCTGGTAGTTTAAAACAGTTTAAAGTTTTAAACGAAAAGGTGTGTCTTTCTCCAAAGAACACAACCTTTCGAAGAGAGACAACTCTTGGAGGCAGTCTCTGGAAATCTTTAAATAGACTTCCAGATCTGCAGTAAGAGAGACGATAATTATCATCCTCTTTCCTGAGTGTTCTTTCTTCTTACTTTCTGTCCAGTTTAATTATTTTACAACTTCTGATTCTTGCTCCAGAAAATTCTGGGAAGTGTAATCTTAGAATTTTCGAGATTAAGGCTTTGTATCCTGGAGGTTAATTCCTTGAGACCTTTTACACCGAGAGGGATGAATTAATACCTTAAAGATAACATCTTTAAAGGTGTGCCTAGCCTACAGATTTCATTACCCAAATTTCTATACAACAATTTTAAGGTATTAATTTTTTTCGCAATGGAGTGCATTCCGTGAAAGCACATTGCACGATGGAGACAAACTGGAGCGTTTGAACGAAATTTGAACTACAAGCGTTGGTGCTTGAAGATGGAGTATCTGCTGACTATTGCAAAGGGGTTCTATGTGGTGTCTGATCCATGTCCAGCGGAGGTGACTGATCCGAATGCTACATCTGCACAAAAGGCGGAGGCAGTGGAGAAGGCTAAAAAGTGGAAGGATAATGACTTTGTTTGCCGTTTCACTATTCTGCAGTCGCTGAACAACACTCTATTCAACGTCTTTCATGTCCACAAAACTGCTGCAGAAATATGGAATGATATAAAAAGGAGGTATGTTAATGAGGATGCTGGTAATAAGTCTTTTTTGGTTAATACGTATATTGATTACAAGATGGTGGATACTAAACCTGTAAATGATCAAGTGAATGAGTTAAATGATATAGCAAAAGAATGTGTTGATGCTGGTGAACCCATTTCTGAGACTTTCCAAGTTTCAACTATTATTGGTAAACTTCCACCTTCATGGAAAGATTACCAAAAGAAACTGAAACATAAGAAGAAATCCATTTCGTTGGATGAACTTATGCAAGGTATCCAAATTGAGACTGAAAGTTTTAAGAGGGAAAGTTTCTTTGTTGAATGATGGTGTGAATCAAGTGGAAGAAAAGAACCTTCAAGGAAATTCCAAGGGAAACCAAGGAAAATCCAAGAAGAGGAAAAATTCTGGAAAGAATGATGATGGGAATGCCAAGAAGAAAAAGAAGAAGGGACCCTGCTATGTTTGTGGCAAACCTGGCCATTTGGCTCGGGAATGTCGCCATCGCAAGGGACCAAAGAAAACAGAAGAAACAAATTTGGTAGAGGATGATTTTGTTGCTGTTCTCACTGAAATATGTGTTGTCAATGACATGGATTTCAATTGGTGGGTTGATTCGGGAGCAACTTGTCATGTTACACCAAACATAAGTCTGTTCAAAACTTACGAGGAGTTAAATGAAGCAAAAACAGTCTACATGGGCAACTCTTCGACAAGTGAAGTTTTGGGCAAAGGAACCGTGCTTCTTCCCCTCTCTTCTGGCAAAGCTTTAACTCTGAAAAATGTGTATCATATTCCCTCTATGAGGAAGAATCTTGTATCAGTCCACAAGTTGGAAGAGAATGGCTTTAAAGTAGCTTTTGAGTCCCAAAAAGTGATTATTACTAAGAAAGGGTCCTTTGTTGGGAAAGGCTACATTAAAGACAATATGTACTTATTGAGTGTTGACAATAAAACTACTAGTTCCTACTATTCTATTGACTCTTTTAATTCTGTTAAGTATGCTTCTAATGATATATGGCATTTGAGATTAGGACATATTGGTATGAATGCTATGGATCGTATGATAAACTGTGATTTTATCCCTAAGTGTTCAACTACTTTGTCTATGAAAACTTGTGAATGTTGTGCACAGTATAAGTTGACAAAAACATCTTTTAAAAGTGTAGTTCGAACAACTGGTTTACTTGAACTTATTCATACTGATATATGTGATAATAAAGAGCATATTACTAGAGGTGGAAAACGTTATTTTATCACATTTATTGATGACTTTTCGAAGTATACTTATGTGTATTTACTAAGAACCAAGGATGAGGCCTTTGATAAGTTTAAAATCTTCAAAGAAGAAATTGAAAATAAAACCAATTTAAGGATCAAGAGATTGAGATCAGATAGAGGTGGTGAATATCTATCTAATGAATTTATATCATTTTGTTTACAAAATGGTATAGTAAGAGAATTTTCAGCACCAAATACTCCACCTCAAAATGGAGTAGCTGAAAGGAAAAATCGATCCTTATTGGAAATGGTTAGTGCTATGCTAATGCACTCGAAATTACCAAAGAGTTATTGGGGAGAGACAATACTAAGTTCTTGTTACATAAGTAACAGAATTGTGAATAAGAAACATATGAAAACTCCATATGAATTGTTGGTTGGGCATAAGCCTAGCATTAAACATTTGAAGGTATGGGGTTGTGTTGCATATGTTTTTGATGCAACTTTGAAGAGGCCAAAACTTGGTAGTAAAGCTGTGAAATCTGTTTTTATTGGTTATTCTTTAATGAGTAAAGCATATAGATTTCTTAAACTTTCTGATAATAATGTGCTTGAAGCTACGCATGCTATTTTTTATGAAAATTTGACTGTTAAAGATGTAGATAAGTCAGATTTTAACAAAGACTTGTTAAACGAGACTGACTTACAAGCTGTAGCTAAATCAGATTTTAAATCTGATGTTGGTACATCTAAGAATGATGAACGTTTAGATCATGATGAAAATGAACAGTCTGTTGAGTTGAGAAGGAGTAAGAGACGTAGAATTGAAAAGAATTTTGGTCTGATATATTAACTTACATGTTAGAAGAGGACCCTAAAACTTTTCAAGAAGCTATGTCTTTATCAGATTCAATGTTGTGGAAAAGAGCCATGGATGATGAAATAAAACCAATTCTCGATAATCAAACATGGACTCTTGTTGATCCTCCTCCCAACACTAAACCTATTGGCAGTAAGTGGGTTTTGAAAAAGAAACTCAAACCTGATGGTACTATTGATAAGTACAAAGCAAGGTTAGTTGCAAAAGGTTATAGTCAAAAAGAAGAAATTGACTATTTTGAGACATTTTCACATGTTACTAAATTTACTTCTATCAGAACAATGTTTGCCATTGCTTCTATGTTTAACTTAGAGGTTCATCATATGGATGTTAAAACTGCTTTCTTAAATGGTGATCTTGAAGAAGAAATTTACATACACCAACCCGAAGGGTATGTTGTTAAAGGTGAAGAACATAAAGTATGTAAATTAAATAAATCATTATATGGTCTTAAACAAGTACCGAGGCAATGGTATAAGAAATTCAAGAAAGAAGTTAAGAAGTTTGGTTTTAAGAGTAGCAAAGTAGAAAGCTGTGTTTTTACTAAGGTTACTCCTGAATATAAACTGCTTCTAACTTTATATGTGGATGATATGTTGATTTTTGGTTCTAACTTACAATGTGTTAATGAAACCAAAAATTATCTAAAGCAAGTATTTGACATGAAGGACTTTGGTCCAGTAGATGTCATTTTGGGGGTCAAAGTGATTAAAAGGGATAGAACATTTATATTAACACAGTCTCATTATATATAGAAAGTGTTGAGAAAGTTCAATTACTTTGATTGCAAAGTAAGTAAAAGTCCTATTGATCCTCAAGTAAAATTAGTTCCTAACGAAGGAGAAGCTGTAAATCAAGCAGAATATGCCAAAATAATTGGTAGCATTATGTATGTGGTGAATCACACGAGACCTGACCTTGCGTGTTCAATTGGCATATTAAGTAGATTTACTAGCAATCCTAGTGAAGAACATTGGACAGAACTGAAGAGAGTTCTGAGATATTTGAAGTTCACAATAAATTATGGTTTGCACTATAACTGTAGTTCATCTATACTTGAATGTTATAGTGATGCAAATTGGGCAGCCGACAAAATTGACTCTAAGTCAACTAGTGGTTGGTTGTTCACTATTGGTGTTGCCATAGTTGCTTGGGCTTCAAAGAGGCAAACTTGTGTTGCATTATCCTATATGGAATCTGAATATATATCAATGTCAACCGCTAGCAAAGACATTGTATGGTTCAGAATATTCCTTAGAACGATTCCCTTTTTAGATCCTAAAAAGGGTCCTACTACCTTGTATTGTGATAATCAAGCTGCGATTTACAATACAAAGAATGAGAGAATATCAAGCCATAGCAAACATATTGCTATGAGGTATAATCATATCAGAAGTATGGTTAAGAAAGGGAAGATTGTGCTTAATTATCTTCCAACAAATCAAATGTTAGCTGATCCACTAACAAAACCTTTGTCCGGTGAAAAGGTTACAAAGATCATGAGAGATATGGGGCCGTTACCGATAAAACAGTTTCTTGATTGAAACCAACTCTATCTTAAGGTACAAGACACAGATTTGTCACCTTATGTATAAGAGTTAAAAAGGCAATTCAATATTAGACATTGGTGAAATGGAAATTGGGATACATTTCAAGTGCATAACTTAAAATAGTGGAGATGACACTATTTTCAAAGTCTCATATCTGATCTATGCACTTAAAACTTACCATAACAAGAGTAGGTTGGATTTAAAAAATCCTTAATAGACTTATAGCTTTGTGGAATGCGTTATGGACATTCTTGATGAGTCTACCTATACAAGTAGAGAAGTGAGAGGCCGCTTCTTACGGATTACTCGGTAAAATCCTAGAGTACTTGTGAAAACCAGGATTCAACACAAGGCCCATTACAAATTAAAGGTGCTGCCAAGAACAAAAAGGAGCAAAGAATCAGCATAGTGAGAATATGTTTACTTTGTGTTGCATATTCAACCATAAGTTAAAGGCCCGTCCACTTCATGGCTATTCACTATATAAAAAAAGTTGTGTTTTTTATTTTATTTTTATTTTATATGTAAATAAGTGGGGGATTGTTGTATATATTTACATATATAATAAGTGGTGTCCCACATTGGTCTTTGTGTTGTGTTTATTGAGTCCCACATTGATTGCATCACTTTTTAGGAAGGCACTCTCATTTATTGCTTTGTCCCACATTGATTGTGTATTGGAGTTTGGAGCTCAACTTGGTGTATAAAAGAGTGTAAGTTTGGTAAGTCCTACCAAGCTTTGGAGCTTCCTCCTTATTATGGAGGAAGTACCAAATGGCTTCTAGTTTTAAATTTTGTATATATATATATAAGAAAGAAATAAATAAATAAATAAATAAAAATAAGGAAAAGAGAGGGAGGGGGCGGATCGGATCCCGGACTGACCCATCGGTCCGAGTGGGCGGGTCCAACCCGGTAGTTTAAAATATTTTAAAGTTTTAAATGAAAAGGTGTGTCTTTCTCCAAAGAACACAACCTTTCGAAGAGAGACAACTCTTGGAGGCAGTCTCTGGAAATCTTTAAATAGACTTCCAGATCTGCAGTAAGAGAGACAAAAATTATCATCCTCTTTCCTGAGTGTTCTTTCTTCTTACTTTCTGTCCAGTTTAATTATTTTACAACTTTTGATTCTTGCTCCAGAAAATTCTGAGAAGTGTAATCTTAAAATTTTCGAGATTAAGGCTTTGTATCCTGGAGGTTAATTCCTTGAGACCTTTTACACCGAGAGGGAGGAATTAATACCTTAAAGATAACATCTTTAAAGGTGTGCCTAGCCTACAGATTTCATTACCCAAATTTCTATACAACAGTGGGTCCCGAGTTTAGCCAAACTCGTCCCAGACCCGCCCCGTTGCCATCCCTAATCAATATACTACTATTACACATCATTCGAACCATGGAATTTTGCGCTTATCATATGTTGGAAATTATTCGGGTCTCGGATCGAATGCGGGTCAAATAAAATCCGACTTTTCGATCTACTAGAACGGAAGCGGAAGCGAGGGATTTCAAAAATTGAGTTTTAGATATAAGAACACAAGATCATGAATATTAAATTTATTCTAACTTAAGGAAGAAAAGAAAATTTACCTCTTTCGACGATTTTCTTATTCTTCGCTTTTTCTTCGTTAATCCTTCGAATCTCCAAAGCTCGTAGACACCGCGGTCTTCCAATTCGATCCTCCCTATCAACGGCAATGTGTGGGCACCCAAATAATAAATCTAAGTTCCTAACTTTAATTTTGCTACGATGACTCAATTCATAAAATCGTAGGATTAAGCTAACTAAATAGGATCGAGATTGAACTAAGCTTAAAAATAAACCAAAAACCACACTTTTAAAAAACGGCTGCCCGTTTGACGTCTCTGGCGAGAATCCCGAGATTATCCTAATCTCAAATTAAATTGCCAAAGTTCACTTTTTCAACCTTTATTTAATTTTTTCTTTTTGTTTTCAAAAGGAACATAAAATAAATAAACTCTTTGAATAGCAAAATTGGGACAACTGACAAAGAACTTGTTAATTGACTTTGCCGAAAATTTGCTTTTTCAATTTGGTGGAGATGCCGAAAAAAACGCTTGGGAATGGGGCGGAAAAATTGTATTATTAAATTGGGAGATGTGGTCCCCTTTTTATAGCCTTGTTCAACCAGTGTCCTACTCCAACTCAATCTTCTATCTAATCTAGAATTCATAATTCTAGATAGACTCAAATTCTAATTGATAATTATCCAATATAATTATCAATTTAATAATTATATTAATATCATAAATATCTTATATTTTTTTAATTCTCAATATAGTCAAAACTGTAGAATATCGGATATTCTCGAAATTAACTAATATAAATATATTGCCCAAGTATTTTGAAAAACTCTTTTCCATAAACCCTTAGGAATATAAAATATTATTTCTAACCCGTTTACTTTAGGAAGGCGAACCGGAGACCATGAACCTATAATTATAAGCTCCAATAAACTAAATAAATAATTAAACTCTTTAATTAATTTATTCGACTTATTAACTCCGATATTACTCCACTATAAATTCGAAATTGCACTCTTATAATTATAGAATATCTTACTGTACGAAATTGAGCAGTCCATTGATAATATCATTACATATAGATTAATCCTCCATAGATAATTCGTAATTGAAGTTAGGTAGTATCCGTTAAACCTCTTCAATTACCTCTTGTCCTCATTTACCATTAATTCACTAGCGAATGGTTAATTTATAATCGGATTATAAATTAGAGATCTCAAACCATTCAGTTCCATAATTAACAAATGAGAGAATCGTCTTTCTACTTCTCGCAAGAAGGAATGGATATCATATCTGTGAATTTATATTCCCAGCTATTTAATTCAAATGGGAATCTAAAATGCAAGTGTTGGGAATATCGTAGGACAAACTTAAACGAGCAAATTAAGAATCACACAGAAATAAACATGAGTCTATAATCACTCAGGATTAAGATTTATTCATATATGATCATCTAGTGATTTAATTCGATTTTCTATTTCTACAACGGAATTTGTATGAAAAATTCAAATCAAATCGATCCAAGTCCTATATGATCAAATCATATATAAATGCCCCCACTAAGATGTCTCCACATCGACGGTCTGAATACGATAGTCGCAATCAAAATGTTCTGGGCCGCTTTAGTGATGTTTTAATTAAAGATCTCATACTTAATTAATTTCATCACGGACTTAATTTTAATTTATTATTCATAATCTTAATCATCTTGTATATAACACTTATATACTAAGATTTTGGTTACATTAAATAAACTAGGAATTTTCATGATGCTCAAAAAAATACATACAATATGCACAAGTGTTCAAAAATAAATGTCGCATTTATTAATAATTAAACTATCCCTAAGATCATATTTATACACTATGGGCCTATCACCATCAAATAGAAATAATATTAAAATATTTTTTTAAAAAATAATATAATTTCAACATAAAGCCAAAAATAGTATTATTTTCCAGCACATCTTTCCATACAGTAATAAACAAAATAATTAACTCAACCAAAAATATTTTCATTTTCAAATCTATATATTTTCATTTATAAATCTTTCATTCAAACATATTTTCTATTTTCAAACAAAAACCAATATAAAACTAAAAACTCATGTTGGATACTAAAATCTCATCTTAGAAAAATATCTAAAAGAGCTCAAATTCTCCCTCTGAATTTCTTAAATTTCAATAGATGATTAAGCCTTTTTTTTTTAGAGAAAATCTAATTATTATAAATTTCAGATTCTTAAATTCACATTACAAGAAATTCACAAATTACCGATGGATTTTTTCGTCAGCAAATCAATTACCGGTAGGAAAATTACGCCGGTAAATTTTCCGTCAATAATTGATCATTGATGGAATTTAATCAGTCGGTAAATTACCGACGGATCTACCAATGAAATATTTTAATAAATTTCATCAGTATATTGTCATCGGCGTTGGAATACCAACATAAATTCTGTCGGTAAATATAAGTTATTTTAAAAAAATAAAAAATAATACCAACGAAATATTATTAAAGTAGTCGACGGACGCTAATTTTTGGCGCAAAATTTACTGCCTATTTACCGACAATTGGCAATCCGTCACAAAACCCATCGTACTCCGTAGGTAATTTGCCAATAATTTTGTAAAAAATTTGTAACACAAATTTTACGACAATCCGTCGGTATATGGCTACGGTTACCAGCCATCGATAATTTCCATTGGTACTTTGTGAAATTTTTGTGTGTCAAATTCATCATTCCAAAGAAAAAAATTATTTTATTCTTGTCTCACTCTTTAAATACCGCATTTTAATGTGATGAGGCCTTGGCTTTGTAGTAATAAAGTAGAGACCCTGAGAGCTGAAACTTATAGGTAGGGCTGCAAATGAATCAAATAGTTCGACGCTCGTGAGCCATAACGAGCTTGACTTGATAAAAACTCGTTTGAGTGCATTTGATGAGACTCGTTAAAATAAATAAATCAAAATCAAGCCTAGAGATATTCGATTCGTTAGCTCGTGAGTAGGCTCGTTATTAAGCTAGTGAACAGGCTCGTTAGTAAGCTCGTATGAATTGAACTAATAGTTTGGCTTTAATTTTATTTTTTATACATGTAATTATGATAAATATAAAAATATTTAAATAAACTTATATGTTTGAACAAAATCATAGGTTTTAAGAGATATATTATGCATTTTTGAAATGTATAATTTTATTTTTGTAATAAATTGATAATGTAATTTATAATTGATATATACTAAGCTTATTTAGGCTCGATTAAGCTCGAAGAAGTTCATGATCCATGATAAATTCAAGTTTGAGTTCGACTCGATAATAAATGAGTCAAGCTCAAACTCTCAAAAGCTTGGCTCGGTTCGATTGTAGCCCTAATTGTAGGTAGAAATATCAATAAGGGTCTGACCCTAAAAATTAGAAGGTTGGCCCAATTTCATATGCCCTTATAAATGAGAGTTGTTTAGCCCGGCCCTTATTGGCCCTAAGGCCGGCTAGATCTAGGTACAGGACGGGGTGACCTTTAGGGATTTTTTCACAGTAATTTTTTTTGTATTTTAAAAATGTATATTTAAAATTTATACATTAAATACTACCAAATCAAATCTTTGATCTTATTCATTAATTATCATTTAATCTTAGAAAATTATAATTGATGAAGATGAAGGAATTTGATATTATGATCCATGATTCAATTGTTGGAATATTAGACGGCTAACATTTTTTTATTAATTCACGAAATTATTTAGAAACAAACTCATTTATTGTTACTTAATATTTATCAGATTATGTTATATTATTATTTAATTTAGTTAGGAATATTAAACTTATAAGGGCATGACTTCATCAAAAAGAAAAAGAAAACGGAAAAAAATTATAGGGCAGCCCTGACCCAACCTAGCCCTATATGCCTGAGGCTAAGCCTAGATTTTTTAAGCTCTTATGACTTTGGGTTTTTAGCTTAACACTTAAAGGTTAAGGCCCTTTAGGGCACGGGTAGAGCCGAAACGGGCCTATCCTTATTGACATATCTACTTGTAGGTATCTGGTTCGATCCCCACCAGGGGGAACCATGTTTCGACCCTCAGGGGCCAACAAATGGAAGATCAAATAACTTTTAATATAATAATACTATTCAAAAATATATTATGTATTTTCATCAAATACAATATCAATAGTCATTATTAAACATCCTAAAATACATAATTGCAATCCAAAATTCACATACGTTTGTTTCTGGTTTGATTTCTATAGAGACCTTTGTGTGTGGTTTGATTTCTGTTTTTTGGATTTGGATTATTGCATGTTGTAAGATATTGTGTGATTTTTAATATTTATTTTTTAAAGAAAATTTTCAATTTTATTGGCATTTTGACCACATAATTGTTGTTTAAAAAGAACCAAAAAACCTAGTTTTCAAGATAATGGCTGGAAAAAATGGGACAGAAAATGAAATCGATGCTAGAACTGGGTTTTATCTCCGCAAGATGAAATTGCCTTCTGTATAGTTCTATTAATGTACAACAATTGTCTTTAAGATACAATGAATTCATTCTGAAGTTAGTAGCACTACAAAACATAAGAACTAATGAACAAAAATAAGTGTTATACACTTTCAAGCTTTAAAGGGTAAATAACAATATGTAGATAAATGCAAAGTGTATTTGATTTTTACTCTTTATTAAAAGTTCGAACTTTAGATATCGAGGGAGGATTTTTATAAACGTCTATGCACCTTATGAAAATTGACATGTTTTTTGGCTCGAAGACATGTTATACGGCCAAAAAATGCCTTTGTTAGCTCCAACAAATGCAACAATCAAGAGGTGCATGATCACACGCCAAGTGCACGATGGCGAACCAGTGCGCGTGGGCCGAATAAAACTCACTATCCAAGTTTCAACCGCGTACCGGTAAGGTCTGAGTAATTAATTTAAAAGGATATTTTAAATAAAATTTGTCCAAAAAATATAAGTCTTTGAGCCAAGCCCACGACCCGGACCGACCCAAGCCTAGGCTGGCCGGCAGCAGAGCGCGCGTGCGTATTTTTGGACCGTACCTACAAACATGTAGGTCCTCTGTCACGCCCAAACTTACGAAGCTATAATAACCAATATCTATTATATATTAACAAGAGAGCGGAATATTCATATAGTTATTACAAACCAAACATACACCATAATATAATTACAAGAACGTGAAAAGCTGACCAAGTTTACAACTCCTATAAATAAAACTTTTATTACAACCATGGTTCTCTCGAAAATACATCGCATATACCTAGCGATACATCAAGACATTTAGCAACAACAACTCAGAATCGCACTAGCTACTCGACATTAGGAAATCCCTCAATTTCTTCTTTGTCGCCTGGATTATCGCCTTTGAAATATATTTTAGGAAAATATATACGTGAAGAAAAAAACCCGTGAGTGAGTGGGTGCAAGTGTGCAGGTGTGGCATTTTAGGAAAATTTAATGTTAAGAAAGATTCAGTTAATTTTTATAAGTGAAATCATTTTCAATTCAATAACAACATGCACTCAATAAATCTGTAACGCAATTAATTCAAATGTCACATTAACGGAGGGACCGTTCATTAATGGTAAGTGACCCCCGTTCTCCCTTATCACTCCTTTATTGCGTTGGCATAAAGCCTTATCCCCTTATTGCACCACACTACGGCTCGACTCTCCACACTGGGGCTCGCGAAGCCCGAAGAAGTCATATTCCGTAATATACCGATCCTATGACCCACTTCAACCCTTGGAACACTCCGTCCTTAGGCGGTGGGATTGATTGTGGATAGCGTAGAACCTTTTAAGACCGCAAACCCGGTGGGATTAACTCGCGCCCTATCCACACCACACTAGGGCCCGACACTTACCAATAACGAAGACACATATATCTATCATTTTGAATTGGCATATGATTGATGAAACTGAAAGAAAACAATACAATAACTTTAAATAACAATTCTGTAAATTAGATTTCAAAAGAACTTAACTATTTAAATAAGATATTAAATTATTTGACCACGCCACTTAGCAGATGTAATATTATTCCAGTTTCACCAATTATAAATGATAGTTAATTAAATGATACATTCGTACACGTTAATCTTACAAACTAACTCATATTCTAGTTCATAACTTTTACAATTCCAAATAGAGTTTATAACCCATATTCAACTAAATTAATTAATTCTCTAAAGAATACATATTAACAGGGGTATATTTATAATTAATAAGTTCTGGTTTAGTACGTATTACAAACAATTTATACTTTGGATTTAGTTAATCTTGGATTAATTATAATACATAACTCCACCAAGTTAATCAAAAGAAACTCCATGCAGTACCATTAGTTAAGTACAAGTTCTCAAGTGTAAATTCATGATTCCAATCTAGCATTCTTATAATCAAGGACTTCTTTAACATCGCATATTAACTTAAGTAAATAGTACCAAAACAAAATCCTAATTTCTAGTTAATATCTTGGCAAGTAAAGTGGTGGATTACCAAGTAAAGTGCAAGTCATGACTTTCAAATGAATTTCTAACCTTTGTTTTTTTTTTTTTTGTACACAATTATTAACGAAATCAAGATCACATATCGCCAAGATTTTCTTTCAAAAGAATTTGAAGACAACCAAAAAAGTAAATTTAAAATTTGACCACTCACCTTCTTCTCTTCAAATTTTCTTCTTGTTCTTCACTACTAATTGCTTTATTCTCTTCTCTTAATGGTTTTTCTTTTTTAAGTGTTATTTATATTATATATATTTATAAATGTATTGGTAATCTGATAAACATGCAAGGTAACTAATCCTCAATCCTTGGCTTTTTAGCCCACACGTGTATTGTTCCTATCATGCTAAGAATATTTTATTTTTATTAATTAAACCTTATAATTATCTACATAAGCAACTCTCTCTTCTCCAATTGCCTAGTGTCCAAGTAACTAAGCAGGTTGTGGCATGCCCTCAAATATGTATCATACTACGTGTATTATCAGCTAATATATATATTTGTATATTTTTTAAGGAATTAGTTATATAAAATTAAACTTTAAACAAATATATATTTGTAACTAAGTCCTTCAGATAGTCAAGACTTCAACAATTTAGCCCGAGTTACGTGACATTCTTAACATATAGTCTACAATAAATATTCGAGTTTCCCCTCAAAACTATATATTATAAGAAAACCATACAAATAAATCCATGTACAAAATTTTACAAGTAGTCAAAATTTCGGGGTCCTACATCCTTCCCTCCTTAAAAGAATTTGGTCTCCAAATTCTCTTCTAGAAACAGTTCAGGGTAGTGCTTTCGCATATCTTCTTTCCGTTTCCCAAGTGGCTTCTTCTAGCTTATCGTGGTTAGGCCACACTACTTTAACCAAAGGAATGCTTTTGTTTCTCAACTCTCGAACTTGGTGATCTATTATTCGCAATGGTTTCTCTTCGTATGTCAAGTTCTCCATTACTTGAGGAATGTTGTCCTTGATTATGTGCTCTGGATCAGGATGATATTTCTTTAGCCTTGAGACGTGAAAGACATCGTGCATTCCTGCAAGTTTTGGCGGAAGCTCTAAACGATAAGCTATAGTTCCTATTCTTTCAAGTATTTTAAAAGGGCCGATGTATCTAGGACCTAATTTTCCACCTTTCCTGGAATGGATCATACCCTTTTGTGGAGACAATCGCAAAAATACTTCGTCTCCGGTTGCAAACTCTAGATCCTTTCTTCTTTGATCGGCGTAGCTTTTCTGGCGGCTTTGAGCTGTACGGATTCATTCTCGGATTATTTGAACTTTGCCGATATCTTCTTGCACTAGATCGAGCTTGGGAAACGGTGATGACATAGTACTTTTCTTCTTAGGAGTCCATTTATCATCAATCTCCCAATGAACGGGTGACTTACACTTCCTTCCGTATAGAGCTTCATAAGGCGCCATCCCGATTGTTGCTTGATAACTATTGTTGTACGCGATGCTAGGGCCAAATGAGAATCCCAGTTTCCTTGAAAATCTAACGCACATGCTCTCAACATATCTTCAAGTATTTGGATAATCCTCTCAGATTGTCCGTCGGTTTGAGGATGAGCAGCAGTACTAAAGCTTAGCTTAGTTCCCAATGCTTCATGTAGGCTTTTCCAGAATCGGGATACAAATCTTGGATCTCTATCAGAGACAATGTTAGTAGGTATACCGTGTAGTCTCACAATCTCGTTGATGTATATTTGAGCTAGTTTATGAAGACTATCTGTCTTTCTAATAGGAATAAAATGTGCTGATTTGGTAAGCCTATCAACTATCACCCAAATTGCATCATGACTACTTCTAGTTCGAGGCAAATCCGTAATGAAATCCATAGTTATATATTCCCATTTCCATTCTGGTATGGGTAGAGGCTGTAGGAGCCCAGAAGGTCGTTGATGTTCAGCCTTCACCTGTTGACAAGTTAGACACCTTGAAACATATTCAGCAACTTGATTCTTCATATTTGCCCACCAGAAATGTTGCTTCAAGTAATTGTACATCTTGTTTCCACCTGGATGAATTGTATACCTCGAGCGATGAGCTTTAGAAAGGATCTCTTTCTTTAAAGTTTTGTCGTTTGGTATACATACTCGATTTCTAAATCGTATGATTCCATCATTCCCTATATTAAACTCATGTCTCTTTCCTTGCACGATTTTCTCTTTTAATTTCTGGAACTTGAGATCTTTCTCTTGTGACACCCTTATTTCTTCCAATAAGGTAGGTCTTACGGACAGGTTAGCACATAAAATATGTGTACATGTTATTTCAGGATTCCAAAAACTCAATTCTTCTAACGCTTTCCACTCTCTGATCATTAGTCTAGCCAAACTTGCTTTTCTACTCAAAGCATCTGCCACTACGTTGGCTTTTCCGGGATGATATTGAATGGAAAAATGATAGTCTTCTAAAAGTTCCATCCATCTCCTTTGCCTTAAGTTTAATTCCTTTTGTGAAAACAAATACTTAAGACTTTTATGATCAGTGTAAACTGTAAATGACGCTCCATATAAATAATGTCGCCATTTCTTCAAAGCAAAAACGATAACACCTAATTCTAGATCATGTGTTGGATAGTTCATCTCGTAAGGTTTGAGCTTCCTTGATGCGTACGCGATCACCTTTCCATTCTGCATAAGTACAGTTCCCAATCCTTCCTTGGAAGCATCACTGTAGACAACAAAGTTTTCATTTCCTTCAGGAAGTGCTAAAATAGGTGCTGTTGTAAGTCGTTTCTTCAATTCTTGGAAACTAAATTCACATTTATCGTCCCATTTCAAATTTAACTTGTTTTCGAGTCAACCTAGTTAATGGAGTGGCTATTTTGGAGAAATCTTTGATAAATCTACGATAGTATCCAGCCAGACCCAAGAAACTCCTGATCTATGTTACATTCTCAGGTCTTTTCCAATTCACAACTATTTCTACTTTCGAGGGGTCCACCGAGATTCCATCACCTGACACTACATGACCCAAAAAGGTAACTTTGTCTAACCAAAATTCACATTTGCTAAGTTTGGCATAAAGTTTATTCTGTTGTAACCTTTCCAACACTGCTCTTAGATGTTGTTCATGTTCTTCCTTAGTCTTGGAATATACCAGAATATCATCAATGAAAATGACCACAAATTGATCAAGATAAGGATGGAATATTCGATGCATGAGGTCCATGAAAGCCGCAGGGGCATTAGTTAAACCAAAAGGCATAACCACAAACTCATAATGACCATATCTGGTTTGAAATGATGTCTTTGATATGTCTTCCTCAAGTATTCTTAATTGATAATATCCTTGTTGTAGATCGAATTTTGAATACACCTTGGCACCTTGGAGTTGATCGAAAAGCTCGTCTATCCGTGGAAGAGGGTATTTGTTCTTGATGGTGACGTTATTCAATCCTCGATAATCAATACATAGTCGTAGGGACCCATCTTTCTTCTTGACAAACAACACTGGAGCTCCCCACGGGGATGTACTGGGTCGAACGAATCCTAAATCCAATAGTTTTTGCAATTGAGACTTCAGTTCCTGCAACTCGATCGGGGCCATTCGATATGGAGTTTTGGCTATTGGAGATGTTCATGGCAAGACGTCGATGGTGAATTCAATTTCTCTTTCTGGAGGTAGCGAAGTAAGTTCTTCAGGAAACATGGTAGGATATTCAGATACTATAGGTATTTCATCTATATTTTTCCTATCTTTCGGCTTATTGATGATAAAGGCAAGATAACCTTGAGCTCCCTTGAAAAGCGCTTTTCTCGTTTTGATTGCTGAAATAATTGGAGCTACAATAACGCGAGCTGCTCCTATCAATTCTACTTCAGGTCTCCCGGGTTCACACAACTTAACAGTTTTGGTATGACAATCCATTTGCGCGTGATGCTGGGACAACCAATCCATTCCTAATATGACATCATACTCATGGATTGGTAGTAGAACTAAGTTAGCCGGAAATTGTTTTTCGCCAATAACAACATCGCATGATTTATATATTGAGTCAGTCACCTGACTAGTGCCCATCGGTGTAGAAACTTCTAGGCAATATGGTAATTGTTCTATAGGTGAACGCAATTTATGTGCATAATGAGGGGCCACAAACGAATGTGATGATCCTGGATCAAGTAAAACTCTAGCATAGTCTTCAGATACGAGTATCGTACCTTCTATTACATTCGTGTCTTCTAGTGCTTGTTGTCCTTCGAGTGCAAACACGCGTGCTGGAATCCTAGATCTTGGCCCATTTTTCCCACGATCATTTTTATTTCCTGGTCCTTGCGCGGGTTTCTGCTTGTCACTTGTTTGTGCCGTCATAGGACAATCTTTTATCTGATGTTGAGCGTTTCCACATTTGAGGCATCTTCCAAGTTTACGCCAACATTGGGATGGATCATGACCGGTTTTGTTACAATGAGGACACGGTTTTCCCTATATCTCTGGGCGTATTTGTTGTTTACTTCCACTCGTACTTCCATAGCTAACCCGCTGAAATTTTTGATTGCGTGCCGATCGATCAAAGGAGGGCGGTTTAAAATTGCTTGCAGCCCTTTTCTGTAACCCAAGACGACTAATACCACTTTCAACTCTAGCTGCTGCTCTAACTGCAGCAGTATACGAATCTAGTTCAACTAATAATAGTCTATCTTGTATCTCCATTTTCAACCCACGTATAAACTTGTATAGTTTATCCTCTTCCGTATTGACCAAGCTTGGCGCATATTTAGACAGACGATGGAATTCAGACTCGTATTGAGCAACTGTCATACTTCCTTGTTTCAAATGGTAAAATTCATCCCTCCTAGCTTCTCTAACCACTGGTGGTATGTATTGATCCTTGAATTCTCGTACAAAGTTATTCCAGGTTCTCTGTGTTCCCTCTCGATTCCACTTTTCTTCAATTGTTCTCCACCAATTGCGAGCGGCGGCTTCCAGGCGAAAGACAACCAAGGTAACTTGTTGCTCTTTTGTATATTGTAACGCCGAGAGTATGCTTTCCATTTTCTCTAGCCAACGCTCGACTTTGATATCATCCGGCTCGCGTAGGAACTCAGGAGGGTCAAACCTTAAAAATCATTCCAACATCTTATCGTGCGCAACTAATACCGGCTTAGAGGGATCTTGATGTCGGGGTTGATTTGCTTGTTGCTGCATAAATAGCAGTATTTGTTGCAAGGCTTGTGCCGTTAGGTTGTCTCCTATAGTGGGTGGCTGTGCTTGGGGTTCTTCATGTGCAGGAGTTCGCTCACGATGTCGTTGAGGTTCATCTTGATGATTCAATCGGGGTCTTCCTCGACCACGTCTATCGACCATCTATATTGCAAAATTAATAATTAATCAATAAAATATAAGAACACAATATTTAAACTAAATCAAATAGTCATAGGTAATCATCATTTATACACAAAATGTGACGATTACATTCATTATGGTAGTGCCATATACAATATTCCACACATCCTACCACACGACAACTAGATAGTACTACTATTTGTATTCATTAACAATTACTATATATACATTTCACCCCTCCGATATTTGTACACAAAATTTATAAGTCCTATCCCGCTATGGACCTATTCATTAGTTACATCACTATGTTCATCCTCATCTACTTCGTCCATTCCTTCCTCGATCTCTATTCCGTCCGCAGGGTCCTCTTCAGGATCCTCTTCAAGGTCTCCTTCTGGTTCTATGTTGTGAGGTGCTGGTTGGTCTAACTGGTTATTAGGTCCTATTGCAACCCCTGGAATTTCATCTCCTAGACCAAAATACCGTGCTCGTATATTAGCTAGGGTATGCTAGTACGCCTCACGATCCGCATCAGCTTGATGGAGGATCTGATCTCGTAACCCTGTCATGTGGTCCAATTGCTCCTGAAGGTCGCCGACTTACTGTTGAAGTATATTTATCTGATCGTCCCTATGTTGAATCGCTTGTCCCTGCTGTTGCACGAACACCTCCTGATACAAATGTTCATTATCTTCGGACAAAAGTCGCACAATGTCTTCCAAGTTAGAGATTTTCTCTCGAGCCCACCTCAGCTGATCGTTAATGGTTGAACTAAATTTAGAGTTTCTAGTGGATGACTCGGGATCTGATGCCATACCTTAACACACATTATAACTTGGTTAGTAAAATAATCAAACAAATTGCTAAAATTTTCATCTTAAAAGTTAGAGAGATCATTATATTAAAGTCATCAGGTTATACACTTATCATAACTACTATCCAAGGATCCTATCCTGGTAGGCATAGGTGTAAAATGTATTACAAACCTACACTCTGATACCACTTCTGTCACGCCCAAACTTACGAAGCTATAATAACCAATATCTATTATATATTAACAAGAGAGCGGAATATTCATATAGTTATTACAAACCAAACGTACACCATAATATAATTACAAGAATGTGAAAAGCTGACCAAGTTTACAACTCCTATAAATAAAACTATTATTACAACCATGGTTCTCTCGAAAATACATCGCATATACCTAGCGATACATCAAGACATTTAGCAACAACTCTTGAGCGGCACTAGCTACTCAGTTAGGAAATCCCTCAATTTTTCTTCTTTGTCGCTGGATTATCGCCTGAAATATATTTTAGGAAAATATATACGTGAGGGAAAAACCTCCGTGAGTAGGTGCAGGTGTGCAGGTGTGGCATTTTAGGAAAATTTAATGTTAAGAAAGATTCAGTTAATTTTTATAAGTGAAATCATTTTCAATTCAATAATAACATGCACTCAATAAATCTGTAACGCAATTAATTCAAATGTCACATTAATGGAGGGACCGTTCATTAACGGTAAGTGACCCCCGTTCTCCCTTATCACTCCTTTATTGCGTTGGCATAAAGCCTTATCCACCCCCTTATTGCACCACACTACGGCTCGACTCTCCACACTGGGGCTCGTGAAGCCCGGAGAAGTCATATTTCGGAATATACCGATCCTATGACCCACTTCAACCCTTGGAACACTCCGTCCCAGGCGGTGGGATTGAATTGTGGATAGCGTAGAACCTTTTACCAGAGACTTGTATGTATGACCCCAAACTCCACCCTATCCACACCACACTGGCATATGATTGATGAAACTGAAAGAAAACAATACAATAACTTTAAATAACATTATGTAAATTTAGAACTTAACAAATAACGTAATATTATTCCGGTTTCACCAATTATAAAAGACACATATATCTATCATTTTGAATTGGCATATGATTGATGAAACTGAAAGAAAACAATACAATAACTTTAAATATGAATTGTTTTGTTGATGTAAATTAGATTTCAAAAAGAACTTAACTATTTAAATAAGATATTAAATTATTTGACCACGCCATTTCAAGCGAGATGTAATATTATTCCGGTTTCACCAATTATAAATGATAGTTAATTAAATGATACATTCGTACACGTTAATCTTATGAACTAACTAATATTCTAGTTCATAACTTTTACAATTCCAAATAGAGTTTATAACCCATATTCAGCTAAATTGATTAATTCTCTAAAGAATACATATTAATAGGGGTATATTTATAATTAATAAGTTCTGGTTTAGTATGTATTACAAACAATTTATACTTTGGATTTAGTTAATCTTGGATTAATTATAATACATAATTCCATCAGGTTAATCAAAAGAAACTTCATGCAGTACCATTAGCTAATTAAGTACAAGTTCTCAAGTGTAAATTCATGATTCCAATCTAGCATTCTTATAACTGAAGGACTTCTTTGTACTGCATATTAACTTAAGTAAATAGTACCAAAACAAAATCCTAATTTCTAGTTAATATCTTGGCAAGGTACAGTGGTGGATTACCAAGTAAAGTGCAAGTCATGACTTTCAAATGAATTTCTAACCTTTGTTTTTTTTTTCTTTTTGTACACAATTATTAACGAAATCAAGATCACATATCAGCAAGATTTTCTTTCAAAAGAATTTGAAGACACAACTAAAAAGTAAATTTAAAATTTGACCACTCACCTTCTCTATTCGGTTTCTTCTTGTTCTTCACTACTAATTGCTTTATTCTCTTCTCTTAATGGTTTTTCTTTTTTAAGTGTTATTTATATTATATATATTTATAAATGTATTGGTAATCTGATAAACATACAAGGTAACTAATCCTCAATCCTTGGCTTTTTAGCCCACACGTGTATTGTTTCTATCATGCTAAGAATATTTTTTTTCATTAATTAAATCTTATAATTATCTACATAAGCAACTCTCTCTTCTCCAATTGCCTAGTGTCCAAGTAACTAAGCAGGTTGTGGCATGCCCTCAAATATGTATCATACTACGTGTATTATCAGCTAATATATATATTTGTATATTTTTTTAAGAAATTAGTTATATAAAATTAAACTTTAAACAAATATATATTTGTAACTAAGTCCTTCAGATAGTCAAGACTTCAACAATTTAGCCCGAGTTACGTGACATTCTTAACATATAGTCTACAATAAATATTCGAGTTTCCCCTCAAAACTATATATTATAAGAAAACCATACAAATAAATCCATGTACAAAATTTTACAAGTAGTCAAAATTTCGGGGTCCTACATCCTCCTTCTTTTAAAAACTTTGGTGCCCTAAGGGCCCAAGCCTATTACTCAAACTTGGACTTAATAAAGTAAGCACATTTTGACTTTGTGTCCTACGTGGGATGAAGTTTCACTCCATCCCCATATTTTTCAATTTCCATAACATTATTATATTTTAAGTGGCCAACTTGTTGCATTAATTTATCATTCACCCGACATTAGTTTTGAGAAATTCCAAATGCTAATATCATCTACTTTTGATTATCTATTTTATTTACATTTTTCATGAATGGAAACCACTTAAATATTTGGTCCAATATGGGTCAAAATCCACATTTTTCAAAACCAAATTCCAACAATCCCCTATATGAATGAAATTAATGCATGCATGTATACGAATTCGTTTGAAAGTCTCAGCGAATTATTATTGCATCAGGATAGGTAGCCTATGTTTTTGAATCTTTCTTAGTAAAATACTATGAGATTTACTAGATTCTTAGTGACGTGATGTCTTGAACTACTCAGTCGTTTGTGTAAACCAAGACAACCAATATTTACATAGTATTGTTCTCATGTTATGTCCATTTTGGCCCTGGACATATCTTAGATTCATAAGTGTTCTTTTAAGTGGTCATTACTTCTCACTTATATAGGTGAACTTCGATTGAAGAGTATCCTGTCATACTCCACATTTCTAGTATAGGAATCATTAAAAGTCTAAACTTAACCTCACCACATTCTGCAGGTTTTGCGCTTGGAAATTCTGGGAATGAACTGAATACATTTTACAAGTGTTCAGCTGAACATTCATAACTTAGTTTTCCCATTGAACAAATGTCTTAGGATCTTCAATTCAGAAGATTAGGTTACCGTTATGAATATTTTTATTTTGTGGATTTTAAATCCATTATTCAACCGCTAAACACCTAAAATAAATATAGCGATGCTTCAAGAGCACGAGGTCAATCTTAGGGTAGTAAGTTGACCAAAGTTGTCTCTCACAGAAAACTTAGCCGGCAAATAAATATTGTGTATTATAATAAACAAAAAGTAAATTCAAACACTCTAACTAAATCTGTTGTTTTTATTATCTAAGAAAAAGCTTATACAAAGAAACCAATTAAAACTCAATACAGTTAAACCTATTGAAAATAGTATGGATAAAATGTCTAGGATTTCGTAATCATCTCATCAAACTCACAAGCAGAATATCAATCAATTGATCATGCGATTAAACAATTAAGAAAATATATATAAACTAGGCGCAGATGATAACTCTCGTATTCATACATTAAGTCTAGATGAATCTAATTTACCCAATTAATTAACCAAGTCAAATAATACATTGTTGATTCATATATAACCTCCTAATTGAATTTAGTCTGGTAATAACATCACTCGGTCTCAATTATTCCCTCAAGATAATCAAAAGTTGATCATACAATTAATTATAAACTAAAGTAATTCAATCAGGCCAGGCATAATCAATATTCATGCTTGCTCATTTGAATTAATTCATCCTAATCCTAGAACAAGGAAATTAGTTCATGTTTGGGGATGGATTCATAATTTTAGTTGAAAGATAGAAAATGATCATAAACATCATCATGTAATAAGAATAATCACCAAACAATTGAAATCAAATAAAGAAGATAAAGAAATATTACGTTTGGATTAAACCACAAAATAACTTCGATGGAAAAACCCAAGAAATCCCAATGTCGAAGAACAAGAGAAAATAGGGAAACCTAGAGTTTAGATGTGCTAAGAATAATAAGTGTACGACAATATGGGCTCTCTGGTCTTATATGTAAGCTAGAGTTACATACAAGGTGGAAGAGCCAAAAAATCAAAAATAAATTGCGAATTTCATGTTTAGGAAGTCACTGTCACGACCGCACATATTAACATCGCACCTGATGAGCGCCGCGAGGCCTGTCTCCCACTGCCCTCCACGCGCTACTGCGCACCCTTAAAACAATAGAGTTCACTCTTGCGTCCTATATATGAATTGTGACTCTATCTCTTAGCTTTCCATAGACTTTTGAAAGACCTCAATATCAATTTTCGAAAGAGACTTATGGCCAAAATACTAAGACGTGTCATTACCAAAATTTCATCACATTATTTCCACTTGCACATGATTTCACCCCTCCAAATGTCTTCATTTGCATCTAGTTGCAGAAGTAGACATAGTAGAACTTTTTCTTAGTTTTCCAATGGTGCATGAATAATGTGAATTTGACTTTGGATGAAAACGTCATGTCCAAAATACTACGAATACCGCAGTTGTGCGAAATGACTTTTTGACGTTTCTTGCCTCAAAACTTGTTTAATCTACCAATACCTAGAAAATCATCAAAATAATACAACATCACACTAACATGCAATATACAAATAAAACACACCAAAAATATAACAAATCATCACACAATACATACACAAATACATGCAAAACACCCATTCTACTTAACAACTTATATAATTGATCTCGATTTATTCCTTTTGCTAGCGAATAAGTCATATCCCTCCTTTTTATAGACCCTTTGGCTACCAATCGATCGTGTACTTATTTGTAGATCCATTTGTTTTGTACTTCCTTTTAAGGATCCACTTACATGCTAAATGCTTGCAACCGAATGGGAGATCAACCAACTCCCAAGTATTATTTTGCATGATGAAATCTATTTCATTGATCATTTTTACAAGAGAGGATCTTCTAGACTAGACAAAGCTTCTTGAATAGTTCAAGGTTCATTTTATAACATATAAATTAGAAAATCAAGACCAAAAGACTTAGCTACTTTTGTCCTTTTAATTTGCCTTGGTTCTTCTTCATCATTACGTTGATGTAACCCTGCAGCTTCATAAGTTATTTCATTCGAACTTTTTTCTTTCCTTTCTTTGCAAGGAAAGATATTCTTAATTACAATATTTCTTAATTCTATGATCGTACCTATCATTTACATCAGAAAATGTTGACTTGTGCACTAGAAACCAATATGCACTACTATTATTTGCCTATCCGATGAAAATGCAACTAATCATTTTAGGACCGATTCTAACTTCTTTTAGCTTTGGTACTTCAACTTTAGCCAAACACCTCTACACTTTAAGGTATTTATATTGGTTTCCAACCTTTCCATAACTCATATGGAGTTTTATTTTTACTTTTGTGTGGTATGTTATTAAGAATGTAGTTTGCAGAAAGTATAGCCTCCCCCCACAAGTTTTTGGGTAAGCCATAGCTTATGAACATTGCATTCATAATCTTCTAAAAAGTACGATTTTTGTGTTCTGCAACACCATTTGACTGAGGTGAGTATGGAGTTGTCATTTGATGATATATACCCGCTTCCTAGCATAATTCTTCAAAGAGAGTAACAACTCTCTGACTCTATCACTACAAATCATCTTAATTTTCACATTAAACCGATTTTCAACTTCATTCTTATAAGTTTTAAAAGCTACTAAAACTTCATTGTTGTTTTTCAAAAGATATACATAACAATATCTTTTGCAATCAACAATAAACATTATAAAGTACTTTTTCTAACCTTGAGTTTGCACAAGTTTTAAATCACACATCTGTATGGATTAACTCAAGTGGTTTGATACTTCTTGTCACTGAATAAAATGGTATTTTGGCCAATTTTGCTTCAACACAAATTTTGCACTTGCTTGTGAATTGATTTAAAACATTGGTATTAAACCCAGATTCACTAACCTTTTAATTGTGTTTAAATTTACATGTCATAATCCATCATGCCATAAATTAGAACAATCCAACAAGTAGACAGAAGTAATAACTTTATTCTTTGCCTCTTGGTGGAAAACAAACATTACAGACATTTTAAAGAGCCCTTTTATTAAGGTACCATTTACATAAAAACTGACTATTCTTGGTCATTACAAACTTATCAGCCTCAAACATTAGTCTATATCCAACCTTGCTCTAAGTTATTGCGAATGTCCGGGACATGCAACACATCCACAAGCCTAAGCTCTTTACCGGAAGTCATCTTTAGCACAACCTTTCCAAGCCCCATGATGTTGGAAGTTGAAGAGTTTCCCATGAACAATTTTCATCCATTTATCGAAGTGTATGAGAAAAACATCTATTTGTCAGCACAAATGTGACAAGTTGCTCTAGCATCTATCCATCATTCCCATGGATTATCCACCATATTAGCTTCAAACACAATGGTGATGAGATCGATCTCCGACATGTGTATCGGAATAGACTTGTCCTCGATCACATTGGCTTGTTGTTGGTTTTTATTTTTATTGCATTTCTTTGAATTCCTCAATCCTTGGCCACGTGATTCAGTTTGCCATAGTTGTAGAAATTCTCTTTAAATTTCGTGGCCTTCTTGATCGTATTTCAATTTTATTGAAGTGGTCAAAAATCAAAAGTTGTTTATTATTCTAAACTAAATCTAAGTTAAAATAAAATATCTAAATTGTTAAAGACCAGAACTCCACAAGTTTTCAACAAATATGAAAGCAACCCTAGGAACATAATCTCAACATGCTTCTTCAATATTAATTCCAATTAATGTTTCATCAAAACCTTTTTTGTGTATATATGGGTTCAATTCCTAAATTAGTTTATTCCCCCTCCCGAAGAAAATTAACAGTTGATTAATACCAATTGCTAGTATCCCTACTCAACAATTAATATCAACTCCTAAAAGATCTTAGAATTGAATTACTCCCCACAAATAGTTATAAGCCTCCCGACTCTATACCCTTTTATGTTATGAACTCATTTTTCGTAAGTTAGAACTCATCTCCCAAATTATGTACTAACAAATATGACATGCAATTTATTGGCCAGATAATCTACACGAAACAAGAACTCGAATTCATAAATAGAACACAAAAACCAATTAAGAAAAACAATCAAATTAGAATTAACATGAATCCACAATTTTGATTATGCCCTAGGATCATAAAGTTTAGCCTAACATATTTGACAACAAATTCATAGACAAACTTGAAATCAAATATTTTAACATCAAATTAAGTACAAACAAGAGATCTAAACTAAGAGGATAGAATCCTTCTTGTCAGGATGGATCCTTCTTCAAAGTCTTGAACCTCTTGTGTTTTCGTAGATGCAAAAGGTCTTGTGGTATTCTTCGTTGATTTGTGTTTCTCTCTCCGAAGTATGTAAATTTTTGTATTCCAACTGTAATTTTTGTGTGTCAGGTTATTTGGAATTGTAGGGTTTGGTCTTCTTTTTATAGATACTTTGAGAGATCCCTAGTAGAGCCCCGACGAAATTAGGAAACAAAATCAGCCGCAGAACAGAATACACGATCGTGTATTAATACACGGGCAAACCATGTAATCTGTTTTGTCTCCATTTTGGCTCAAAACATAATACACGGTCGTGTATTATTACACGGGTGGGTCGTATACTTTTTCTCTGAAATGCTAGTCGCACAGGCGTGTAAAATGGCATGGAACAAAATACACGGGCAGGTCGTGTACTTTTACACAGTCGTGTATTATGTAGACATGTGAATTTGCTCATATGGTCTTAATGAATGTTGTAGCTCTTTCTCTTAGATTTCTATAGCATCTTGAATCAGCTCAATATCAGTTTTGTAGAGAAAGTTATGGCAAAAATACTAAACCTTGCCAGTGCTAAAAATTGTTGACGCGTTTGGACGTTTTCCAAAGAAATACCCTTTTGTTAGACCATCCATGCTTCTTTCCTTCACGTATCCATTCGTCCTTTGGCTCTTGACATATCCTTTGGAATGTGCTATCGCTTTTTATCCAATTTAGCTCCATCTTCTACAAAAATATACAAAATATGCAATATCACGCTCAACAAAGGAAATCAATTAAAACATACTAAATATACATGCAAATGTATCAAATGTGTATCAAAATAAGCCCCTAAAAGCACGTTTATTTTAACACATATTAAACCCTTCCAAACTTAAACCATTGCTCGTCCTCGAGAAAATGAAGAAAAATAACCAATGTCATGGGGCAAATAGAACAACACAAGAACACTACAAGCACATAATCTCAATCAAATCAACACTTTAGTAAACATGTAAATCACCATTAAAAAGTCATCAATCGCAAATTCGCATAATCAATACTCATTTTGGTATTTGACATCGCGACTCACAAGGTATAGTATATCATTCAACTCTCAAATTAAATAGGACGTTTATACGCTCAAAATCAATTCAATGAAGTAGAACTACCATAGGCCTGCAAATCGTTTAACATATATCACTTAAGTGTGCAAGATTTAAGAATCAAAAAGGGCTTTTTCTGTGGTTGTAATGTAGGCTCTTTGGTTAGGGTACGAAAAATATGGATTAAGTGACTTGACTTGAGCAATATAGAATTAAACACACAGACTTTTGACTCATCAACCTAATTTTATCTCAAGAATCATTCTTTCATTTGTTTTCTTTTTCAACTCATACTTCTTTTCCACCATTTTTCTTCATTTCATACTTAGGTCATTGTATTATTTCTTTTGCCTTAGGCTCTCAATCTTTCTCACTTTTTTAGAATTTCTTTTCTTTTCTTTTCTTCTTCTCTTGCTCGATTTTTCTCCTTTTTTTCAAAAAAAAAAAAAATTGAGTTTCATTCACCTATTCACTGATCATCCCTCCTTTTTGCCAACACTCTTTCATTTTCAAGATTAAACCACATCTCTTGAAGCTCAAGTTATAGGGATAAAATATTTTAAGTTCAAAGCTCAAAATATGGCTAATAATAAACAAAGATAAGGCTCAAAGTGGCTAACTAGGGAATCATGAGTTCATATGTAGGCTTTTTAGGCTAAGTAGACTTAAACAAAAATAGTCTTAAATCATCTTCAAAAATTGCACACATATGGTTTCAATAAAGATATCAATGCAAGTTCTAGAGTTCTAACAACATGAATGACACACTCAACAAAAATTAAGACTGCATAAGATAAAAGCAGTTATAGGCACAAAAGCTCACAAGCTTATTTTTCGCATCATGCTCAAATACCACACTTTCTCAATCAATATCAAACATTCAAATGACATATTTTCAACAATTTATCACATATTCACCAAGTACTTTTTTTCATGAAACCAAGTGTAAAATCCTATGAAAGCTTTTTGTACTAATTCGAATTTCTAATCCTAACTCACACAAAAGCAATAAACATGCTAAAGCGATAAACGTGCTAAAACTATAAAATAAAAAATTGAAAAAAAAATATTTTTTTTTTGCAAATTTTATATGCCTCTACATGCAACCTAAATGCAATGCAAATATGAAACAGTACAAAATCATGCATTCTTGACAACCCCCCAAACTTAAATCCTGATTCATCCCGAACATATGAGGAAGTTATCAAAAGAAAGAGAAATACGTGAAAAGTACTTACATAGCTCACTCTGGTGGAGGAGGTGGAGGATAGTGGCCTTGTTGGATGTGCCACTGGTCCATACGAGATATCATCCCGTACATTTGTTGCTGCTGCTGGGTGATGGTATCAAAATGTTGCAAATACTTGGTGTGATACTCATCCACCATAGCCGACAACTAATATGTGTCATCCATCAATGAGCCCATATGGACCTCCAACCGTTCAAGCCTATCACTCAAGTCCCCCTGCTGACTACCTCCTTTGCCTAGGATTCTGGCCTATCTGTCTCAGCCCGAGGCTCATCATGCTCACCTTGAGCAACAGTCACTTGCTCTCCCCTAATCAACCAATTACCCCTATCCCGAACTGAGGTAGCATCCGGATTTGGGAGTTTAATTTTGGTCCTATCCGCATGAAGTAGCCCATAATTATGCCCATCAAACCTAATCATCCTCATAGCGGTTAAGTTAGTCATATTAATCATTTGTCCCCCATCCGGAATCGCATACCCCCTAAAATTCACGTTAAAGTGTTCGGCAATATGTGTAATTAACCCTCCAATACATATCCCCCTTTTTTTCTTGATTTTTCACCCTATCAAATTGTCTAGTGATGAATGCCCCGGAATTGGGCACCACCTCAGTTCCCGAAGCCATACACCACAAAATAAACAATTCATCAACACGAATAACTCATTTTCTATCTTTCCTAGAAAACACCGTTTCCGCTAATGTGCGTTGCACATAACGAAAAATGGGATTCCTAATACATGACGCCTTAGAAGTATCAAGTGTATAAATTCTACGGCCTGTTATTTCCATACAAAACTCGAGCATATCAAAATCCTCATGCTCTTCTACCCCATAAACTGGAGTTCGATAAATAGCATTTAAATCATCAATCGAAAGCTCTCTCGGCTCATTCTCTAGTTTAAATCGAATCCCCATCAAATTTTATTTTTCGAACCACCAATTCAAAAGTTCTCAAACATTCATACGAATATACCAAATATGTAGTCCAATTTCCGTTCAACATAACATCCCAATCAATTCGCCCACACAAGGCGCGGAAATCATTCAACAATCCCAAATCAGTAAGAGTAGGTTCATCAGGATACCTTGTTGAAATTGTGTTCTTATTGTTGAGCGCCTCCTACCAAGCCCTGTGCATCTAGTCAGTGAGGATAACATTTTAGAACTCCGGTTCGTTCACCTCAGATTCCAGCATGGGTTCGGGCTTCGGAGTGGGCTCTCTTGTAGCCATTGATATGGGTTTGAAGCTTTTGAAAAAATCTGAAAATTTGAGATAAACTCCCCCAAACTTGAAGAAGAACAAGATAAAGTTGAGAAATTGAAAGAAATTTGTGGTGGGTTTCTTGGAAGAGAGAAGTATTTGTGCCCTGGCTTAAAGATTTGAAGTTGAATTTGAAGAATTTTGAAGATGGAATGGGGTATTTGTAGAGAAATTTTCGGCACTTAGGGTTTGGAAGGGAAAAAGTGGGATAAATTTGGAAAGTTTGAGTTTAATAAGGGAAGAAAATTTTGACTGATCAAAGTACAGGGTCCGTGTGAAATTACACGATCGGACCATGTATGTTGCTGCTGCTCTCTTTTTGTTGCGTCGACCGAATACACGGCCATGTGAAATCACACGGTCAGACCATGTATTCGGTCTCAACTTATGCATTTCACATGACCGTGTATTTTGCACATGGTCGTGTGTGTTTGTTTTTGAATTTTCATATTTTTTAAGATAAAACCCGGAATTTGTCATGACACCTCCTACACAATAACTCAAAAAAAACAAAAAACTAAAAATTAAGTTAATAAAACTCAAAATCAAATTGAACAAAGGCGATTACAAATTTGGGTTGCCTCCCAAAAAGCACTATATTTTACGTCTTCAACTTAGATTTTTAATACTACTGTCACTGAACTGTGTCATTCGCTGTCTTTGGGACCTTGTATTCTGTACCACTCATCAGACGAATGGCATGGCATTGTTCTCTCGGATTAAGTTTTGTATCACTTGGGAATTTGCCCTTTTGATGTTGGCCTCCCACTGTGATAGCAATTTGGGATATTTGTGTCTCCAAAGGCTTCAGTCTTGCGTTTACGTTTGTGTTTAGCTGAGTAACCTGCTCCTATATCCTGTCTATCTTTGCTTCATCTTTGTTCAATCTATCTATTGTTTCTCTGATAAACGAGGATAACATTTCTTCTACAGATGCTTTCTTTCTACTGGACTTGCTCTGCCTTGATTTCCCATATTAAAACCCAGAGGTGGCTGCAAAATGTTTCTGTTATTAGCATAAGAAACATTTTTGTGGTTTCGCAACACCGGATGGTAATGTGTGGGTGTCTGATTGTTTCGATAATTGTTATTGAAGTTCCTTTGCCCCACAATAGGATCTCTAGAAGTCGCTTGATGCATCGCATCCGGTTTCATATTTAACTTGCTATTGAGCATGGCAACCATATCCTCATCCTAGACCTCCGCCACATATCTAACATTAGATATCTCGGATGGCCACTGATAACTATTATTTGCCATCTCCTCAAGTAATTCTAGTGCCTCATTTGGATATTTCCCTAGTAGTACACCCCCAGATGCAACATCTATAATAGTTCTCGTGTTTCCACTCTAACCATTACGAAAATATTGTACATATTGGTAGTCGGGATATCCGTGTTGAGAGCACTTGCTCAACAGTTCTCTAAACTTGTCCCATGCTTCATGTAATAGCTCTGCATCTTGTTGCCTAAACTGAGCGATTTCACTTTTTAGTTGCAATATTTTACTCGGGGGACAAAACTTCGTCAGAAACCATTGACTTAATTCAGCCCAATCTGCCACGGGTGGTGTCAAAGAGAATGTGGCATCGAATGATATCCTCATAAACACCATTCATCTTAATAGTATCTCAAATTTCTAAAAATTGCGCCAGATGCGCGTTTGGATCCTCAACGGCTCTCCCCCAAACTGGTTTCGCGACACCATTTGGATCAAAGCATGTTTTAGTTCGAAATTATTTGCATTAATCGGCAGATGAGCCACACACCCATACCTTTGATTAACTTCTGGATGGAAATAATTTCTAACTGCCCTTCTCACAGGCCTCTTCTCTATCTGATTCTGCCCATTCGCCCCTAGTGGGCGCTCCTTGGTATTTCTGCTGTTCAAAATGTCCCTATCGTTCCCATCCGCCATCGCTATCGATCTTTTCCTTAACTGTTTTGTTGTCTTTTATATCTCTAGGTCAATGGGTATCAGTTAGGTAGATCTGGAACGTGTGATCATGCACTACCTGCACTCAAAAAAAACTACGTTAGAACCAAAGCAAAATAAAAAATTAAAAAATAAAAAAATAAAATAAATAAAAAAATTAAAAGAATAAAAGAATATTGCTTCAATTAAGATTGAACTACTTATTACTATATCTATGTAGAATCTTTTAAATCGGCAACGGCGCCAAAAACTTGATCGTGAAAATCTTTTCACTAAATTTCAAGTGTACAGTGTAGCTAGCAGATAGCAGCGAGCAAGGTCATATTCCTCAGGGATTGAATGTGAAATACGTAGAGTACAATAAATATCATATTTTAATTTTATTGAAGCGGTTGAAAATCAAAAGTTGTTTATTATTCTAAACTAAATCTAAGTTAAAATAAAATATCTAAATTGTTAAAGACCCGAACTCCACAAGTTTTCAACAAATACGAAAGCAACCCTAGGAACATAATCTCAACATGCTTCTTCAATATTAATCCAATTAATATTTCATAAAAACCATTTTTAGTGTATCTATGAGTTCAATTCCTAAATTAGTTTATTCCCCCTCCCGAATAAAATAAACAGTTGATTAATATCAAATGCAAGTATCCCTACTCAACAATTAATATTAACTTCCAAAAGATTCTAGAATTGAATTACTCCCCACAAACAATTATAAGCCTCCCGACACTATACCTGTTTATGTTATGAACTCATCTTTTGTAAGTTCGAACTCATCTCCTGAATTATGAACTAACAAATATGACATGCAAATTATTGGCCAGATAATCTACACAAAACAAGCACTCGAGTTCAAAAATAGAACACAAAAACCAATTAAGAAAAACAATCAAATTAGAATTAACACGAATCCACAATTTTGATTATGTCCTAGGATCAAAAAGTTTAGCCTAACATATTTTGACAATAAAATCAGAGACAAACTTGAAATCAAATAGTTTGACATCGAATTAAGTACAAACAAGAGATCTAAACTTAGAGGATAGAATTATCAGGATGGATCCTTCTTCAAAGTCTTGAACCTTTTGTGCATTTGTAGATGCGAAAGGTCTTGTGATGTTCTTCGTTGATTTGTGTTTCTGTCTCCGAAGTATGTAAAATTATGCATTCCAAGTGTAATTTTCGTGTGTCAGGTTATATGGAATTGTAGGGCTTGGTCTTCCTTTTATAGATGCTTTGAGAGATCCCTGGTAGAATCCCGATGAAATTAGGAAACAAAATTAGCCGCAGAACAGAATACACGATCATGTATTAATACTCGGGCAGACCGTGTAATCCATTTTTAACTCTATTTTGGCTCGGAACTTAATACACGATCATGTGTTATTACATGGGTGGATCGTGTACTTTGTCTCTGAAAAGCAAGTCGCACGGACGTGTAAAATGGCACGGAACAAAACACACGGGCAGGTCGTGTACTTTTACACGGTCGTGTACTATGTAAACGTGTGAATTTGCTCATGGGGTCCCATGAATATTGTAGCCCTTTATCTTAGCTTTCCATAGCATCTTGAATCAACTCAATATCATTTTGTAGAGAAAGTTATCGCCACATTACTACAAACCCCTTGATCTTGAAAATTATTGACGCATTTGGACGTTTTAAAAAGTAATTCCCTTTTATTTGACTATCCATGCTTCTTTCATTCATGTATTCATTCGTCCTTTAGCTCTTGACATATCATTTGGAATGTGCTATCGTTTTTTGTCCAATTTAGCTCCATCTTCTACAAAAATATTCAAAATACACAGTATCACGCCCAACAAAGGAACCCAACTAAAACACACACAAATATACATGAAAATGTATCAAATATGTATCAAAATAAGCCCCTAAATGCACATATATTTTACACGTAACACTTTCCCGATTTATTATCATTTTTGGGATGCTTTCATTTCATGTTATTGCTCGATTATGCAAGATTAGCCTTGAACTCCATTCTAGTTTTGCCAGTTTAACTTCAAATTCTCAGTTGTCTTCCTCAATCCAAAGCCAAACTATCAAATCCTCAAGCCCCATAGCAGTCCTTTAAGTCTTTCCACAATGGCGGTAACTTCTCGATAATTGTGGCCACTTGAAATGACTCATTCAATATCATCCTTTCAAACACTAAGTCATTAAATATGATTTGAATTTCCTGAACTTAGTTGATTATCGTTTTGGTATTAACCATCTTAAAATCCAAAAATTTACCGATAATAATTTGCACTTTTTCTCCAAAGAGCCCCACAACTCTTTCGAAATGTAATACAGTGTGAATGTAAATGTAATATAGTATGTTTGCCAAGCCATTCAAAATCTAGTTTCGACAAAGAAAATCATTTTGGTGCCAAGCATCCACAACCGTCCATCGTTGGGTGTCGGTCTCGTAGTCGACAACGGTAGGCGGATTCTTCTTTAGAAAATGAAACAGGCTCAAAATAGTGAGGTAGAAAAATATTTTTTGTTGCTATCTTTTGAAGTCCATGTCGAAGAACTTCGCCGGTTTTTTGCTGTTAGCGGGAGCAGTAGCCATCGGAGTGAATGGTATGCTTGCAATCGTCTTGAAAACATAAATTTCATCGTGTGATTGTTGTTTGAAAAGAAAAAAAAAACTTATGCTTTTCAATAAAGTGGCTAGGAAAAATGGGACAGAAAATAAAGTCGGGGCTAGAACCGGGTTTTATCTCCACAATACAAAATTGTCTCGTGTATAGTGCTTTTAATGGTACGACAATCATTTCTAGGATACAACGACTTCGTTCTTAAGTTAGTAGCATAACAAAACTTAAGAACCAGCAAATAAAAATAAGTTTAATTTCTACACTTTCAAGCTTTGAAGGGTAAATAACAATATGCTGATAAATGCAAAGTGTATTCGATTTTTACTCTTGGTTAAAAAATTCAAATTTCGGACATCAGGGGAGGATTTTTAGAAGCCTCTATGCATCTTATGGAAATCAACATATATTTTGGCTCGAAAAGACATGTTATATGGCCAGAAAACGTTTTTTTGCTCCACGGATCGGCGGTCGAGAAAGCAACCTCGCACGCAGGCGCAGACCAGGTGCACGCGACCGTGCACTGCTGCATGCGACAGTGGCGAATAAACCTCACCGTCCAGGTTGCGCGACTGCACACACGGACTGCGCAACAGACCAGCCCGAGTAATTAATTTAAAAGGATATTTTAAACAAAATTTGTCCAAAAAATGTAAGGCTTTGAGCCCAAGCCCACGAAAAAATGTAAGGCTTAGGTCCATGTGTATTTTGGACTATACCTATAAGCATGTAGGTCCTCTCTTCTTAGAAAACTTTGGCGCCCCAAGGGCCCAAACCCATTACTCAAACTTGGACTTAATAAAGTTAGCACATTTTGGATTTGTGTTTTATGTGGGATGGAGTTTCACCCCACCCCATATTTTCCAATTTTCATAACATTATTATGTTTTAAGTGACCAACTTGTCACATTGATTTTTCATTCACCCTAAATTGATTTTGAGAAATTCCAAATATTAATCTCATCCACCCACTCAGCAGAATTTAATTATCTATTTTATTTTTATTTCCCATGAGTAAAAACAACTTAAATATTTGGTCCAATATGGATCAAAACCCACATTCATCAAAGCCAAATTCCAACAATAATTCTCCTAACAGTTATTTTGAAATTAGACTTTATATTTCACTATTCAAGGACAGTTTACTGTAAAATCTATGCAAAAGACATCAATAGTTTTGGCTTGGAGAAAGAATAGTCGAATAACTTATCAACATTTTCTTGAATTCTTTTTTATCCAAAACCAGAACATTTCTATTTAACTTGTTATTGAATGTGACATGAAATTCAGGTGACAATTGATTAAAATTTTGAAACATTGTTTTATTATTATCGTGAAAAATAATTGTTAAAATTTAGTAGTGATATAGCAATATTTTGATTAAGATATAGTATAAAAATTGAACTTAAAAAATATCATTTAGACATGCAAAATGAAATTAATAAACTAAGAGCACAATGGAATGATTGTTTTAATAGAATACATATTACAAATTTAATCATAACCTACAACATATAATAATCTAAATAAGACCTAAGTTGACCAGTCATTTTGGCCTAGTGGTATCGCTCTCTCCTTTTTGTGGGGGAAGTAAGGGATCTATCCCCATTGTGGGGTTTGTGTGCGTAACTAAAAAAAAAAAAAAACAAATAAGACCTAAGTTGTACTTCCTAATAGAAATCAAACTACGTACACACAAAAATGAAAAATCGACCCACATACTATCAATTAAATCGAGCTTGAGACCTACAAGTCTCATGGCCTTTTCCTCACCACTAAAACAAGGCCTCATCAGCCATTATTGAGTAATGAGTAATGAAGTTTTAGAGCATCAATGCACTCGAGCACCAATGATATAGATTTGTGATTTATTTGTACCAGACTTTATACTTATTTGTATGTATTTTCTCTATTCAAGTAATTATATAATAAACAAAATATATTGCATCCACCTATCCAAATTCACAAATACTGGAAGAGCACATAGGAGACTCGTGATTCCAGTGGTAGTAATGATCTTTTTGTGACGCAGCAGTAACTCGCTCAACAACTCGAATAGTTTGAGTAATATCAATTACAGGTCACGCGAAAATAATCATTGAGAAGCGACGGCGCTGCAGCTCCAATTTTTTTGGCTATAATTTTACAGAAACTTTTGTACATTGGTATACATGTTTTATTAAGTTGTTTTTGTACAACCCCCTTAAAAAAAGTACCAAATGGTTTTTTGGTTTCGAAAGTACACTAAAAAAAATTAGTCTAACTTCCAAAATCAAAATTAAAAATATTTTTTTACCTGCATATTATATTTCTACTTAAGAACAAAATCCATTTTTTATAAATGTATTTTTTTCGTTTGGCCATAGGACCCCAAAAAAATCATGGCCGACCTAATCAATTGGGATGACCACATCACGGTGCAAACCTTTTTTTATTTTTCATGACAATAAAATCCAACTGTAGTGTATGTATTTGAAAGAGGTAACAAACTAACCATTCAAGAAATATCGACTAGCAAACCACTACCACTACCACACACAAAAATTAAAAAATAAATAAAAAATCTAAATTTCTAATGAACTCAACTCAAACTTTTAGATAAACAACAATGTGATGAGATTGTATTTGTATTTCTCTTCACTTATGGCACAATCACCGGCCACACACACGTTGATTTTTTGGTCAATTTATTGTATACGACAAAACTATCGCAATAATTTCTGAAACCCAACAAATATATAATACACGTGCCTCTACAGTAATATGGTCAAATACAATATCTCCAAATGTGAACTGTAATATTATTAATGAATAATCACAAAGACCCCTCAGGTTTGGGCTAATTACAAAAAATCTACAGATATTTTAAAATTATAAAAAACTCATTCGTGTTTAATTTTGTCTTATAAGGAGGATATTGTAATCAAGGGCGGAACCAGGATTCGACTATGGGGGGGCCAACAATTAAAAGATCAAATATTTTTTATATAATAATAAAATTCAAAATATATTATACAACATCAAATATAACGTCAATATTCACCATTAAACATCCCAAAATACATAATTACAATCCAAATATATTAAAATTTAGAGCGTCTCTCTTGCATATCACGAAAATCATCTATAAGTGAGTCTATACTAAATTTTTGTGCAATTTGCTTTTCAATATATACTAGCAAACAGTTTGTAAGAAACTCATCTTCCATCTTGTTTCGGAGTGTGGTCTTGACTATATTCATAGCAGAAAAAGATCACTCTGTAGTAGCTGTCGACACTGGAAGGGTGAGAATAAGAGTTATCACTCTAAACACAAGAGGAAAGATTTCTGATTTTCTAGTTATGACTAACCATTGGCATAAATCAGAAATAGTTTTCAATGCCCCAAACTCTGGAAGTTGCCGCACATGATCAAAATGCTCAAATTGCATTCTTAATTGTAGCATTTCATGCTCTGCAAAGTCTTTTGGGTAAAACGTTTTTACAAACTTGCAAATGTCGTCAATCCTGAATGATATCAGCATCTCTCTTGGATCTAGTGTCGAGCTAAGTATGATCAACTCCACTGTGTTATCACTGAATTTGCTATTTAATTCTTGCAATTGAGAATCTATCACTGCATTGAAAATATCAACTCTATAATGATGCCCGATTGTAATTTCATCTTGTTGATGGCGTGCCCTTCCTCTTCTTGCAAGATATTGATCATCAAAATCTGGCACAGGTATATTAACTGCTTCACAAAATGATGTCACATTCGCAACTAGTTCATCCCATCCATCATCTCTCAAATTCTGAATGAGCAACTTCGTAGATGACACAAGATGCATTGCATTCAAAATGTCTTGAGATTGAAGTTGCAAAGCTTGACAGAGCATATTAGAAATCTCCAAGATTTTTCTCATAAGATGCAAAATGAAAATAAATTCAAATGAAGTTAGCACCTCATAAGTCAGATCGGCATCTCCACGTTGAGCATATGTAGTTCCATCCTCAATAATATTCAACAAAACTTCACATGTTGCACTAAACATCTTTATCAAGTTTGGATATAGATTTCAAATGAGAACTCCAACGAGTATCACCTGTCTTTATAATGAACCAATTTGATTAAGCCATTTCCCACTTTCTAGTTCATTAATGCTAAGTAAATGAGCAATGTTCGATGCATGAGCAACTTTCAATTGGTCATTACGCTTACACGAGGCACCAATGATATTGATAATAGAATTCAACTTGGTGAAAAACTGATAGACATGGATAACTTCTTTTGATGCAGCAACTAGTGCCAATTGCAAGCGATGTGCAAAACAATGAACATAATAAGCATAAGGGCATTCACTTAAAATTAATGCTTGCAATCCATTCCATTCTCCACGCATATTACTTGCACCTTCATAACCTTGTCCCCGAATATTCTGAACATCAAGGGAATGGCATGATAAGACAGAAAAAATACCTTCTTTTAATGTTGATGCGAAGTGTTACATAACATGAACAAGCCCAAAAAACGTTCTTGTACATAGCCATCCTTGTCAACAAATCTCAGTACAATTGACATTTGCTCCTTTTTAGATTCATCTCAAGCTTCATCTACAATAATACAAAATTTGGCATCACCAATATCTTCTCGAATGGCATTCTTGACTTTAGTTGCCAAGACATGCAAAATTTGCTTTTGTATTTTTGGTGATGTGTACGATGCATTTTTTGGAGCTTTATCCAAAACTTCTGCTACTTTGTCATTGTAAGGAGCTATGAAACTCAATAGTTCAAAAAAATTTCCACGATTGGTTGATGTTATAGACTCATCATGACCTCTAAAAGAGCATCCTTGAAATGCAAGCCATCTAGTTGCCTCAATCGAAGCTTTCAAGCAAAGTCTATTTTCAGCAACTTCTTGAGATGTGAACTTCGCAATACTTTGTACAATATGTGACTGTTGATTCATGAGATCGGCACATGCTTTCTCAGCATTTCGATGAGGTGAAGTGAGATATTTTCCAATATGTGCCAGAAATGAACAATTTTTTCCATCTCCTACTTTCTTCCATGATTGAAATCCAATAGTAGTAAATGCTTCTAGCCCCGAAGGTCCATCTTGAGTGTGAAATACATAGCATGGAAGACAAAATGCTGCATCTACACTAGGAGAATATTCTAACCAAGACGGGAAAAGCTTGAACCATGATGCCTGAAAACTACGCGGATGGTTTTCTCCAGATTTTGGATACTTTGAAAGTATACATTGATATGGACCGACTGTAATATAAGCTCTTCGAACTACATCATGTTTTTCAATTGGATACTCCCATATTGGTCGTCGCAATCCTGGATCACGTTCTAATGATTGAATATCAAAGTTTTTGTTGACTTCAACTCTCAAAGATTTTGTAGGACGACTCTCAGAATTCACGGAATCAATATTTGTAGATGGATGTGGTTGAGATGTAGGAATTTCAATGTTCTTTCTTTTGAAGAATGCATCGATTTTTTGTGTCTTCATC
Source organism: Rehmannia glutinosa (assembly GCA_016081115.2). Lineage (NCBI taxonomy): Eukaryota > Viridiplantae > Streptophyta > Magnoliopsida > Lamiales > Orobanchaceae > Rehmannia > Rehmannia glutinosa. The sequence goes on from JABTTQ020003176.1 coordinate 111,913, forward strand.
TACAGAGGAGTATAGGCCAATCAAGAGTTAGACCCAAAAATTAAAATTACTTCAATCTCAATATCTAATCAATAACTAATCTCAATATCTAATCAATAATCTATTAGAAATAAAAAATAAAAACTAAAAATTGATTAATACTAATGAGGGCTTGAAATTTTAACCTAAAACTGTTCACATATTACAAAAATAGCACCAAATTATCAAAATCAAAAGCTAAAGATCAATTTTTGAATCAATGAATTAACATAAACTTACCATTGTTTTTACTCAGTTCTTATCGCCGTCTGCTACTGCTAGGTATAGAATAAGATTGATTAACTTGCTTTTCAATAGATTTTACTAATTGGTATAACATTGGGGCCCAAAACCCATTACTCTTTTTTTTAACAAAAAATAAACTTCCAATTTCAATATGTTTCCATGAATTAATATTGAATGGGGGAGGCCCAAAGTTCATTGATAGTTTTTTTACAAAGGAGCAGATGGAAAAGATTTAGGCCTAATAGAAAAAAAAAATTAAGATTTTTTTTGGGGGGCAGGGACCCCCTTCATTATAACATAGTTCGCCCCTGACTGTAATATTTCAAGATATATCAAATGATTTTTTGAAATGTGTTTTGCTTGGGGAAAATATAAGGTGGAATCAAACTTCAAGGATTTTTTTGTAATATTTAAAAATATCATGGTGTTTTAGTAACTTGCCCGAACCTGAAGTTTTTATTTTAATTATCCCTATTGTTAATTTTAAAGATAGATATTATGAAACAGACATAGCTCCAAGAAACACCAATACTTTCAAGTTCCAACCTGATACTGTGTACTTAATTTTCTTCATATTCGAAATTTTACCTCCAAGAATTAATTTTATTTTTAGGTAATATCATATATATATATATATATATATATATATATAGTTGACTAGTTTAGTATAGGGGTGTAAACAAACCGAATCGAGTCGAATATCAAGATATCCTATTCTTATTCGGTTTATTTTGAGAATACTCTTATTTAATTTCTTTTAATGTTCGAACACACAAAATAATTCTTATTCTTATTTAAAAATATATTCGAATACCTACGAATCAATTCGAACATTCATATTCAAAATCCTACATATATTTATATTTTTTTTGACAATATCTAAAAACTTTTATGATAAGTTGGGAGTAGTGGTTGGAGGGGAGGAGAAAATTTTCAAAGAAACTGAAAGGTATAGGGTTCGAACCCTAGTCAACACCCTTACAAAGGATAAGCGACACTACGTGAGTTACAAGCTCGTGGTTTCCGATAATATCTAGTTGGTTGCAACAATAAGACTAAATTGCATTTTTTGGTATACTAACTTAGGGCCAATTGCACTTTCGTCCACTAATTTCAGGGTTTGACAAATTAGGACAATAATTTTTTGCACATTGAGTACACTTGTCGTCGAAAATTTCTCCCTATTTTCAATTTCCAACAAGTGTACTCAATGTGCAAAAGATTATAAATTAGTATCCTAATTTGCCTGACCCTGGAATTGGTGGACGAAAGTGCAACACTAAGTTAGTTTACCAAAAATGCAATTTAGCTTTTTAAAAAAACAATTACCTATGTAATTAATTGTAAGTAATATCCACGAAAAAATCCCTAGGTTAATTACTTATTTAATAATTTTAATTTTACCAATGGAAACTAATTTAAGTCGGAAACCTTTATTTTAAAAAGATTACCAAAGAAATTGGTGTTGTCGGTAATTACTTATGGATTTTTTCAGTTGGTAATATTTTTTTATTTCTATATTTCATTTTGTTTTTACCAATAGAAAATTAATTCGTTGATAAATTTATTTGATATTTTTATTATGTTCTTTAATATATAATATAATTTCTAATGTAAAATATAATTTATAATATATATATATAATATATGATATAAATTTATAATTATAGCGTATAATATAATTTTAATACATATAGTATATAGTATGATTTTTTAATATATATATATATATATAAGCATATATATGTGTATATATAAAAATCAAAATAAAAGATGCAATAAGAATCAACTTAGCTCAGTGGCAAATTATCATTTCTAAACATCATAGGTCTTGGGTTCGATACTTCTTGGGAGCAAAAAATCCTTGTTAAATGTCCGGAAAAGCACTAAAATGCTACAAAAAAGTTTTACATTTTGCCAAAAAAAAAGGTGTTGTATTTTGACAAAAAAAGTGCTACATTAGACTCATATGTAATATTTTATAATTATTTTTTTAAAGTGTTACAATAGATGAGTACTTAATGTAAACTTAGAAAAAGTATCACTAAAGCTATTAAAAGTGATACCGTAGACTATAGGTAGCACGTGCAAGTGCATCACCATAAAAAGTGCTACCCATTTTATGACTATTATGTAATAATTTTTGGGTGTTAACTTATTTCACTTATGTTGTAGTGATGTCAGCAGACCCTAGCATAACATTGGTCAGTGCGTGCACATCCCGTGGTTTACCTTGGTAGCAGCGATGAGGGGCCAGAGTTGTTATCCTCGGGTATAGTCAGGCATAAGCCTGGAAGATGAGATATCATAAAAAAAAGTATTCAACCTTATTTTGTAATATAAGCAAAGTTTCATTGATGGCTAAATTGCATTTTTGATACACTAACTTAAGGTCAGTTGTACTTTCGTCCACCAATTCCAGGGTCTGGCAAATTAGGACACTAATTTATAATTTTTTGCACATTGGGTACACTTGTTGGAAACTGAAATTGGGGAAAAATTTCCGGTGAAAATTTCAATTTCCGACGACAAGGGTACTTAATGTGCAAAAAATTATAAATTAGTGTCCTAATTTGTTAGACCCTGAAATTGGTGGACGAAAGTGCAACTGACCCTAAGTTAGTGTACCAAAATGCAATTTAGCCCAACAATAATTAGAATCTAAATAATAAGTTTGGGTCGTGGAATTGTTAAATACATCAACAACATATTAATAACGAAATATGTCAATAAAAAAAAGAATTTATTGTTGAGTCCTTCAAGACTATAATACAAGAATGTTGGCTAGCCATCATGCTTGCAATTGGATATCAACCTGTTCTTCTTCCTCATGCAAAAATAAACTAATTAGAGATCAATGTATTTTTCTAATCATGCAAATTTATAAATATGCTAATGGAATTTAAGAGAAGAGTACTTACATATGTCATAATGGGATTTTTCATCCCATAACATTGATGAAGCCAATCTACTCCACAAATCAGAACTTGAACCATACCATATGATAACTTAGCACGATAAGGAGGTAAGACTCAGGTTCTTGAACTAAATGTGGCCTCTGATGTCACTGTGTTAATAGGAATAGTTAAAATATCACGAGTCAACTTAGACAAAACGTATGATGGGCTTTAATTTTATTTAAACTTACTAGTTTGGACCTTTTATAAGTGAATATATGATTTATTATATATTAGCGATTTACATAAATAAATATATCTTTATATGTATGAAGATTATATATAAGTGTTTTGTATAAATATAAATAAAAATATATATAATATTATTCAAAACAAATTCGAATACTCGAATCGAATATAACAACATATTCGTATTCGCATAATATACGAATTTGAATAAATATTCTTATTTGGATTCATATTTTAATTTTTCGAATTCAAATATTAATATACGAATTTGAATACCGAATCAAATAAAAAATATTGGCTTCTTTTACACCCCTAGTTGAGTATGTGATTTGTTCTTCAATCCTAGGAATATATGTTTACCAAAAACCCATCGGCAATTTCCATATAGTGATATTATTACCCCATATCACATATCAATAATGTCTTCATAATTAAGATTCTAATTTCTAAACAAAATATAATGTTTCATTATAAATTCACTTAATTGCCAATTATTTAGTTTAAGAAAAAAACTGTAACTTCATGGAAGAACTGAAATTCCGAATTTCCGGCTATAGAATAGGACATCGACTTAATTTGGCCAAAAAGAAATGTGGAAATAGGTCAAATTGACCACTTCTATAGTTAAAAAATGAAAACTAACATCTTTCTGAAAAAAATATTTTTTAGCCATTTTGATCAAGCAAATGACATTCATACCATTCTAGCATTTCACTTCTCTTTTTTTTCTATCCATCGTATTGCTCTCTCCTTCAAATATTTTGAAACTTTCTGGCCAACATTGACGGTAGTCCTTCCTACGGGCATCTCAAAAATAGTATTAGGCTCTTTTGATATGCCATTTATTTGCCAAGACTTCCAAGAGATATTAAGCTTCTCTGTCCCTTTTTTGCGGCTCACTCAATTTTCATTCCAGGACTTGTAACCACCATTAATAATGCGGATTTTGCATAAGCTGGATTCAAGTTATGGTAAATCGATGCCAAGTTATTGTATGCCAAGTTTTGTCTTTTGGACGCGTCAGAGTTATGATAATGGATGTCACGTTATGGTGACTCGATGCCAAATTATGGTAACTTCGATGTCGAGGTTATGGTAACTTCGATGACAAGTTATGATAACTTCGATGCCAAATTCTGATAACACGATATCGAGTTATGCAATGAAAACTCATCATCTTCCTCGTTCACCCGAAACCAACATTAACGATGCAGCAAGGTTTTCAACATCAACAATCTTAACCTAAAATATCTAAACCTAAACTAATTTAACAAAAGAATTCTGAAAATTATCTAATTGAAGCTTGTAGATATATGTTTTATCGTTGCTTCAGTCATTCGAGTCGAAGTTATTAATCGATCAGTGCTCGTTCAATAGTAGTCAACTCTTTCTCTGAAGTTATGATTGCCGAGTTAGAGAGAGATGTGTATCTTGGTGCAATTAAATTGACTCAAGGGCAAATTAAGTTTTTACTTAGTTAAATAGCTAAAAACATGTGTTTCAAAAAAATGGCTAAAAAATATTTTGATATTAGAGAAAATGCTAAAAAACTTAGGCACTCAAAAGAAACACACTTTTGACATGCATGCATGGGGTCTTGCAAGTGTTGACAAAATATCTTGGAATAATTTCTGAAAACAACACTTTTTTTTTTAAAAAAAAACACGTGCCAATAGGGCCAAATAGCGAAAGTAAAACACAAACCATAACTAATTCTTTTTTTAGCAAGCACGAACCACAACTTTGACAATACATCACATACTTATAAATCTACTCATTTTCTATATGAATACATCGAACTTCTTTTAAATACATAGTTCCTATTTTTTATAGTAAAATGCATGGAGAAAAAAGATATTGGCTTATCGATTATGTACTTTGTGATTTATTGACTTTCCAATGTAAAAACAGAAAGTTTATTATATGGGTTGTTGAGAGCGCGAGGATGTTTTGGAGTGTGGGACAACGGCAATTGGAGCAAACTCTTTAATTTTAGCGAAACATAATTCATTAACAACACAACTATTGTTTGAAAATGCATAGTACTTTTTTCTTAAATGAAACGTTTATGTTGTTCAAATTAACAAGACCATATGGGAGCCCCGCGCAATGCACGAGCTGTATATTTGTGAAGCCTCTGTTGCATATTGTGATATGTGTATTTTCCACATAGTTCTATGAACTCTTTAATTCTCCCTCCATTATAACAATTTTAAAATAGAATCAAACAATAGGCGAAAAATAAAAATGAATGTTTTTGATTGATGAAGTCAAAGAAAAGAAAAAATATTATACCTCGTAATCATGAAAAATATACTCAAGACAATATATTTGTGTTTGATGATTGAAAGCTGATTTTTACATTAGACTCGCTCAAGGCACAACTTCGTCGTCATTGTATTTTAGTCATGCTTAGATTGTTAATAAGTGAGAACATTACAACTTTGAAAATTATATATCAAACTACGTTGACAAATATAAAAATATTTTCTATTACAGTCGGTTTTTTGTGAGACCCCAGATTTAGATGAACTAGATAAATATTGAAATGATAAATTTTTGGGGTCTAATTATACTTATGTAATTGATGTTGTTGATATCTTATGGATTTTATATGGGTCGATTAGTTTCAATAAATAGTAAGGATTTTAATTAGTATAGAATTTATAATCTTAGAGTTTAAGGGATTTTTATTTAATGGTCAACTATAAAAGTAACTATTTTATGAGATATTATTTAATGGCTAAGTTGGATTAATTAAAGTTAAAAATCCTAAGTAACACTAGACAATTGGAGTAATGGTTTGTCGGCCCATTTGAAAGAGTTATTTTATGCCATTTGATGGAGCAGCCCATTGAGTTTGAACAATTAAAAAAGAACATAGCCCAATATTTACTTTGCTGATGAAGAGCCTAGTCACCCCATGACCCATATGACTTGACCCGATCCGCCAATCCATCATAAATTTTCTAAAAACTACTCAAACCCTAAGTTTATCCATTCTCAGCAATATACACACATACTACACACATTTGGAGGTGAAGATCCTATCTCTCTTATCTCCCTTCACGCGACCGCCCCTACCTCTTCTTGTCACCATAACCTCCGTCTTCCGCCATACATATCACGATCGACATATCTTTGAGTGCTTTGTGACATCACGGGCGAGATCTAGCCTAAAATGGGTAAATCCTCTTTAAAAGGGTTTTACTTTTAGGAAGAAATTATAAAATTAGATTATGCTCTTTGGGAACATATATGGATCTATAAGCTTTCTGTGTTGTGTAAAGCTATTATTTTTAGTTTATCAAGTTTGATTTTTATGAATTTATGGGAATCTAAGCAAAGTAGGTAAAAGATTGATTTGAAATTAATGATAAAGAATGTGGTTTTCTATAATCTGGGAGTTCACTTTTAGATACAAAATTGGTGGGATAAGTGTTATGTAATAACACAACAGGTTAATTAAGAAAATGGGAATTTGTTAAACTTTAAGGACCAAACTGTATTTTTCTAGAAATTGGAGACCAAACTAGAAATACTGAAAAATATTTGAAACTAAAAAAATAAAACTGAAAAGGTTAAAAATATTTTAAGAATTTCAGAAGTTTAAATTGGAATTCTGAAAACAGTTTTTAGAAGAAAAGAAAAAAAAATGTTATTAATATATTGTACTTTAATGAACTAGCTAGGTATTAATATTAGAAATTATTTTAACAGATACTAATTCAAATGAAAGTAAGTTATATATTTTAACTAGTTCGATAAAGTACGGCTTTGAAGAAAATAATTACAAATCGGTCGTCAGTTATCTAACAAAATTGAAATAATTTGTGCTCCTGCTTAAGAATAATGGGTAAATTATAATTAACTATGTATGTATATATATATATATATATATATATATATATATAAGTGGGTGTGTGTGGAACTTGAAATGTCCTAATAAATGGTATAAAAGGCCTATAATGCTAAAGAATGAAGCTAGATTCAATATTCCACAATTTTAAAATATTGTTTACTTTAGATTGTTATGACAAAATCACGATAGTATTAAAATGATAATAAATAATAATAATAATAATAATAATAATAATAATAATAATATAACCAGTAAGGAATAATATATAATAATTATTGGTTTTATTGTAGGAAACCTTAATACCTTGGAAGGAACTTGTTGAGGAAATTTGGCGATCAAAGTAAAGGTGGGCAAAATGTCATTTTCTTAAAAAAAATTAGGTTTGCTTGCATTTCATAAATTTCACGACATTAGCTATTTCATAAACTTAACGACATTAAACTATTTCATAATATCATGGTATACGCCATTTTTAAAATAATTTAGTTATAAAGAAAACATAAATTATACCATTCATAGTTTGAATTTACAATATCATTTGCATTTTAACTCTTGTAACTGTTTGACTTGGCCTTTTGGCAAATAAATGTCATTTTGACAAAAATATTGACTGACTGAGTCCATTGCGGTGTGGGTATATTAGACAATAGATCGAACAGGTTGCCTGTGATACCTGTTTGACTACCTATTTGCCTACTCCCACTTTCGGGTCGGGCCAGAGACGGCGACAGAACTTGGGTCGTAGAATGGTATATTCATGAATATGACGATCTATGGGCAAAAGCCCATAGCTAAAGAGACGTCGAGCCTAGTGGGAGGGATAAGGTGATCGGGCTTGGGCCAAATATTAGGAGCAATAAGGAGAACGGACAGGTCGGTGTCCGATCAACACCTGAGATCTACGTTTCTTATTTCGGGCTGACGAACTAATTGATTAACTGTTTATATTTATTTTTAAAATGAGATATCCCCTATTTGTTTTAAAAATTGGGATTATCCATTGGCTGTTTGCAAACCAAAATGTTTACCGTACTTGACCAACTGTTGTATAATGTGCATTACATCATTGATAGCATCAAAAATTAATATATTATTATTGAATTGCAACATGTTCTTGATCATTACGGTTAATAATTCTTATGTACATCAGTATAATGCATACATATATATTTTCAGGCCCACTAAGTACTTTTCTCAAAGAAACACTTCATCTTTCATTAAACAGGCATTGCATTCCTCTACCCCAACCTACTGAGCTTGTTTAGCTCACCCCACATTTTCATAAAAACTTTCACAGACCGGATACTTTGATATCGACGAGACTAACATGAAACTTTCAGTGGAGTGTTACTTCTACATAGCAGCTTCCTTTTGAAGAACATATATGTGAGTGTTCGAACAATCAAACTAGTTTATTTTGTAATAGTTAAGTGACTTTAAGCTCTACTTAATTGTATCTTATAGATTACTAGAGTTTCGTTGTATTTATAGCTTTAGTTGTTTGTACTTTGGATAATAGCTCTTGTTAAGCCTAAGTTAATGAATATGTGGAGTTGTAATTGGGTATTATTTTGATTATGAAATTGGGACATGACAGTTATGGTATCAGAGCTTAGGTGTAAAAATGAACTACACCTTAGCTAACCAGGATTGGATATTCGGCGTGATTAGGCTACCACTTTTATGTAGTCTAAGGATTTGAACATGTGATGACTTTGGGGTTTATGATGAGATATTGTTGAATGATTTTTTCTTAGGATTTGGTTAGTTGATTGATTATATAAGGCTACGCCAAGATATGTCATTTAGCATTTAGTTAGTCATTTGTCATCACCAATACATAGATATAAGTTATGAATCTTGATCTAACCAACCTTAATAACAAAATAATGTTTCTATTTTGGGCCTTGTAGAATTATCACAATATGCTATAAACATTGGGATTTAGTAAGAATTGATGACTCAAATGGTATGAAACGATCTAGTGGATATGGACTTAAAGTCCATTTGATTATAATGATCTTTTGAAGAGCTTTAGTTTAATTGTCAAGATGAGATGAAAGGTTATGACAGTTTTGACAATTGTGGGTTAACTTAGGTCAATTATCGGGTATTAATAACCTTTTCCTTGAGCATAATGAAAAGGAATGCTACCATTAAAAAAAATCCTTAGGTTTGTTAAATCCTATTATAGTGCATCAAAGGATCACTTTTAGATGATTAAACTTTAATGGGTTTGATCCAAAAGGTAGGATAAGCTCGATAAGTGTGAATCTTGTTGGAATTAAAATAAGAATGGATCTTTCAATTGTTAAAGGTTTAAAATGGGATACTGGTATTGTTTTGGATTGAATCATCGATTTAATTTATTGCCGAGTAAGATGTTAATTACTTGGTCTTGAATTTGATAATTGATACATCTCATAGGAACCCTAATGAGTTGTTTTGGAATACTACCATTTTAACGTGACATCCCATGAAGATTCTAGTTTAGAATAAGCCAAAGGACAAAGAAAATATTAGTATCATATCATAGGTATCTGATTAGTTTATGCATATTCAGAATACTCGTAGTCTTTACTTACAGATAGAAAAAGAAAACTTGAGATTACTATCAAGGCTTTATCTAGGGAGACTTCTATCATTAAGATTTTTATAAAATGACTTATAGTTCTATGAGTCTCAACTACGACTATTGGTGGACACTAAGTTTTAATCAATTTTGCACATTTTATTGAGGAACTCTAGTATTATTTGTTAAGAGATGAAATGAGAAAAATAAGTATTGGCTATTAAGGATTAAATTGGGATCATTATAGTATCATTTCTTTCTTAAATGTATTAATTGCTGATTAATTGTTCGGCTAGTTACAAAGCAAGGTGTTTAAAGTTTGAATTATGAGAGGGATTATTATAAGTTGAATTTTATGAAAGAATATATTCTTGGGATGCACATAAGTTGATAAGTTATTTAATTTCGACTTGGTTTAATGGTTAGTTTCTGTTCAAAATAGTGTATGTTTAAAAGTTTAGATCATGATCATTCTGGGTGGAATGTTGATTTGAAGATAGTATTCATATATCAATTGATGTATCCTCCATGCTCGGGAATAAGCTCTGAAATGGAGTGATTTACTAGTAATTTTATATTTAACACCGGTCTTAACAAGGGATTGCATCACGACACAAAAAATGGTTAAGTTTTTGGTAAAACGTAACAGATAAACTTTTATATGGAAACAATCAGACAACATATGTATACAATAGACGCATAAATGTATTGTGACCTATCTATCGAGACTATTGGATAAAAATAGTCTTATCCTCTCCATCGGTCCAAATGTCGATAGTGGAGTAGGCTTTAAGAGCCAATCCTTCCAGCAAGCATATTACAACTCTGGCATCGATGGTTTGGATAGGTAATAATTCTTTTGGGTTAACACTGACACTTGAATATTATCTTGGGATTGTATAAATGACTAAGGACATGCAATACAATATAATCAAGACGGGCTTGAAGCTATCTTTTGTATAATTATTGGTTAGGTTCTATTATGTTTGATTACAAGGCCTATTTAAGAAATTCGGTTTTACTATTGATACTTGGATAGGTGACCTTGATTCTATAAATTGATGGATTATAACTAGTGCAATAATGTGTAGACATTTTTCCTTTGATTTTCTTATTTCGGGAGATACTATTTGGTGTTAATGCTGTTAATTGGAGCGAAGAAAGATGAGTGTCATTGTTAAATATTCTAACTCCTTGTACTTTCTGGATGCTATGCTATGAGTTTCAAATAATTTGTTACAAAACTTACAAAGGATTACTCACACGAACTCAAAGAGAAATCGATGGAGAACTTATTCTTAAGGTATTAGCCAAAAAAAAAAAGAAAAAAAAGAAAAGAAAATGTTACAGATGGAAATAAGTGCTTAACTGTTAGGTTTTAATCTTTTGACGATTTTATGATGATTTCCAAGTGGTGACTAATTTATTGTTTTAGGTATCCCTAAATATGTAGACTGAAGTGTTACCTTACAATTAGAATTGTTATTTATAAAATAGTTATTTGTTTGTAGTTGTATGAGATAATAAGAATGAATGAATTAGAATGTAACCTTGGCATAGTGGGATACTTGATTTCGAAAGTATCAATCAACATCTTTTGCTTATATTCAATGAGAACTCAATAGAACTTTTGAGTCAATATAGATTTTTATAATTAATTCATTGATGCTTCAAGTTTTTTTTTTAATTGGTTATTAAAAATTTATGGACATTTAGGTTATTTATTGGTTAGTTAACAAGGTGGGTCGACATGAGTTGGACCTTATTATCGAAATTTTGAGATTTAAGAGGGTTTATTTCGGTATATGGATGATGCTGTCTTGGAGAATGATTTCATAATTGTCATTTGTAAAAATTTGCATGAAATATTGGAGAAAGTCTATTTTATATGCTTCTTAACTTGAGTGGATATACAAATTACTGGAATAAGCATTTCTCCTTATTTTCTTTATAGAATTTGAACAGATGTGCATTATTTGAGTTGATTAATCATGTTTCTATAATGAGATAACATATTTTGTGAGGATTAGGTAGTCTGAAATAACTAATTGTGGACTGTTATGTATGTTTGGAGAATACAAAGATATGATTTATTTTTAGGAAATTTAATTCTGAGTACTTGTGGATCTTGGGTTTGAAAGAATGTATAATTGTTGTTATGATTGGGTGATATACATTTTCTTTGTTACCATAAGACCAAAAGGTAGTGAAATAGATCTTCCAATTGATCTTATAGATGTAGGACTAAGAAAATTGCGAATTATTCTTATCACCTGATGATTAGAAGGAGATCCATGTGAGTGCGAAATGAATAAATCAATGATAGATTATAGAAATAGGGAAATGAATTTATTGCTTAATGATCATTTGTGAACATAAATCGACTAATCAAAATTTTTATAACGTTTGGAATTAACCTCATCATAAGTATTTCTAGGATACGATTTACTGGTATTATGAACTCAAGTTGGATGGAATATATTTTGTGAAAACTAGCATTATTTATAGCAATAGGGAGGAAGATAATCATTTTTTTTATGATATCTCGAACTATTTCAAGAAGGAATTTGGGGACCAAATTCTTTTAAGGAGGGGAGAGTGTGATACTCCAGATTTAGATGAACTAGATAAATATTGAAATGATAAATTTTAGTGGTCTAATTATACTTATGTAATTGATGTTGTTGATATCTTATGGATTTTATATGGGTCGATTAGTTTCCATAAATAGTAAGGATTTTAATTATTATATAATTTATAATGTTAGAGTTTAAGGGATTTTTATTTAATGGTCAACTATAAAAGTAACTATTTTATGAGATATTATTTAATGGCTAAGTTGGATTAATTAGAGTTAAGAATCCTAAGTAATACTAGACAATTGGAGTAATGGTTTGTCGGCCCATTTGAAAGAGTTATTTTATTCCATTTGATGGAGCAGCCCATTGAGTTTGAACAATTAAAAAAGAACATAGCCCAATATTTACTTTGCTGATGAAGAGCCTAGTCAGCCCATGACCCGTATGACTTGACCCGATCCGCCCAATCCATCATAAATTTTCTAAAAAACTACTCAAACCCTAAGTTTATCCATTCTCAGCAATATAGACACATTTGGAGGTGAAGATCTTATCTCTCTTATATCCCTTCACACGACCGCCCCTACCTCTTCTTGTCACCACAACCTCCGTCTTCCGCCATACATATCATGGACTGCCGCTGGCGACCACCACGGTCTGACATATCTTTGAGTGCTTTGTGACACTCACGAGCAGATCTAGCCTAAAATGGGTAAATCCTCTTTAAAAGGGTTTTACTTTTAGGAAGAAATTATAAAATTAGATTATGCTATTGGGAACATATATAGATCTATAAGCTTTTTGTGTTGTGTAAAGCTATTATTTTTAGTTTATCAAGTTTGATTTTTATGAATTTTTGGGAATCTAATCACACTAGGTAAAAGATTGATTTGAAATTAATGATAAAGAATGGGGTTTTCTATAATCTGGGAGTTCACTTTTAGATACAAAATTGGTGGGATAAGTGTTACGTAATAAACACAAAAGTTAGTTAAGAAAATGGGAATTTGTTAAACTTTAAGGACCAAATTGTATTTTTCTTGAAATTGGAGACCAAACTAGAAATACTGAAAAATATTTGAAACTAAAAAAATAAAAATGAAAAGGTTAAAAATATTTTAAGAATTTCATAAGTTTAAATTGGAATTCTGAAAATAGTTTTTAGAAGAAAAGAAAAAAATATTATTAATATATTGTACTTTAATGAACTAGCGAGGTATTAATAATAGAAATTATTTTAACAGATACTAATTCAAATGAAAGTAAGATATATATTTTAACTAGTTCGATAAAGTACGGCTTTGAAGAAAATAATTACAAATCGGTCGTCAGTTATCTAACAAAATTGAAATAATTTGTGCTCCTGCTTAAGAATAATGGGTAAATTATAATTAACTATGTATATATATATATATATATATATATATATATAAGTGGGTGTGTGTGGAACTTAGAAATGTCCTAATAAATGGTACAAAAGGCCTATAATGCTAAAGGATGAAGCTAGATTCAGTATTCCACAATTTTAAATTATTGTTTACTTTAGATTGTTATGACAAAATCACGATAGTATTAAAATGATAATAAATAATAATAATAATAATAATAATAATAATAATAATAATAATAATAATAATAATAATAATAATAATAATAATATGACCAGTAAGGATTAATATATAATACTTATTGGTTTTATTGTAGGAAACCTTGAAACCTTGGAAGAAACTTGTTGAGGAAATTTGGCGATCAAAGTAAAGGTGGGAAAAATGTCATTTTCTTAAAAAAAAATTAGGTTTGCTTGAATTCATAAATTTCACGACATTAGCTATTTCATAAACTTAACGACATTAAACTATTTCATAATATCATGGTATACGCCATTTTTAAAATAATTTAGTTATAAAGAAAACATAAATTATACCATTCATGGTTTGAATTTACAATATCATTTGCATTTTAACTCTTGTAACTGTTTGACTTGGCCTTTTGGCAAATAAATGTCATTTTGACAATAATATTGACTGACTGAGTCCATTGCGGTATGGGTATGTTAGACGATGGATCGAACAGGTTGCTTGTGATACCTGTTTGACTACCCATTTGCCTACTCCTACTTTCAGGTCGAGCCGGAGACGGCGACAGAATATGACGATCTCTGGGCAAAAGCACATAGCTAAAGAGACGTCGAGCCTAGTGGGATGGATTAGGTGACTGGGCTTTGGCCAATATTATTAGGAGCAATAAGGAGAACGGACAGGGTCAGTTCTATGTTTCTTATTTCGGGCTGACGAACTAATTGATTAACTATTTATATTTATTTTTAAAATGAGATATCCCCTATTTGTTTTAAAAATTGGGATTATCCATTGGCTGTTTGCAAAGCAAAATATTTACCGTACTTGACCAACTGTTGTACAATGTGCATTACATCATTGATAGCATAAAAAATTAATATATTATTATTGAATTGCAACATGTTTTTGATAATTACGATTAATAATTCTTATGTACATCATTATAATGCATACATATATATTTTCAGGCCCACTAAGTACTTTTCTCAAAGAAACACTTCATCTTTCATTAAACAGACATTGCATTCCCCTACCCCAACCTACTGAGCTTGTTTAGCTCACCCCATATTTTCATAAAAACTTTCAGAAACCGGATACTTTGATATCGACGAGACTAACATGAAACTTTCAGTGGAGTGTTACTTCTACATAGCAGCTTCCTTTTGAAGAACATATATGTGAGTGTTCGAACAATCGAACTAGTTTATTTTGTAATAGTTAGGTGACTTTAAACTCTACTTAATTGTATCTTATAGATTACTAGAGTTTCGTTGTATTTATAGCTTTAGTTGTTTGTACTTTGGATAATAGCTCTTGTTAAGCCTAAGTTAATGAATATGTGGAGTTGTAATTGGGTATTATTTTGATTATGAAATTGGGACGTGACATTTTTTTAGCTATTCCCATCAAACCAAGATGTTTTTTAGCCATCTTTTTCAAACACATATTTTTTAGCCATTTTGGGGTGTAAAAAACCCAATATGCCCTTGAGTCAATTTAACTGCACAAAAACACACATCCCTGTGACTTGGCATCGAGTTACTGTAAATTGCAACTCGCCGAGTTATCAGAACTCGATCTTGCCGAAGTTATCAGAACTCGATGACGAGTCACGGATGACTCGACATCGATTCGATGAGAAGTACTCGACATCTAGTTCTCTCACTTATTATAATCCAGTTATTTTGTTTTTCTCCAAAAAACTTTGAATTCACATAACTTTTTCGTTTTAAATCCGTTTTGCATGTATAATATATCTAATTAATCCACTTTTCGATATCTATAATTCAACACTCATATTGCATATTTAAAAATGAACAATACAGGTTCGATTTTTTAAAAATATTTGAAAGAAAGAGTAAGAGGATACATAGAGATAAGTGAAAGAGAGAAATAATCCAATATCAAACAAACATGCTAGAAGGGTATGAATGACATTTTACACCCCAAAATGGCTAAAAAGATATGTCTACAAAAGATGGCTATTTTTAATCTTTACATTTTATAAATGGCTATTTTGTACCATTTCCACTTTCCATTAACATGAAAAGTATATTAATAAATATAAAAATTAATTTTATATATATAAAAAACTATTATGAATATAATTTTATATTAAATAAGAATTTAAGTTCCTTTTACATTACTATAATAAATGTTACGTATGGATATATGTAATCTACATAATATTTTAATACATATTTTGAGATATTTTCTTCAATTAAAATTAGTATTTTTAATTGAATTTAATCAACTTAAATACAATTATATATTTATGAAGAAATGGGCAACGCCAAATAACAACAATACATATGTAAATCACAAATCACAAATAGCCAAAATACATGAATATACAAATTGATATCTAGTAACCCGATTGCATAATTTTTAAAGCCTATAATAATATAAAATTTTGAGTAAACATATTTTATATTTCTTATGTATTACATTTATTTTTTATTTTATATATGAAATATGGGTCTCAAACTGAAGATAAAAAAAATTAATATTTGATATATTGTACATAAAAAACGGATCAAATATGAAAAAGTTATTAATTTTATTTTTTTAAAGAAAAAGGCAAATATAGTAATTAAGACAAAAAGTCCTGTTAGGCTGTCTAACAAGCCAAAATCCGTTAGACAGATCCCAAAAATTGACCCAGTGACATTTTTATTTTATTAGCAAATACCGGTATTAGCAGTCCATCTGAAAAAGTATTAGTAGTCCATATGAAAAATATTAATATGTAGTTCACTTGAAGTATTAGTTTTGGTAATATTGGACAGTAATATAATATCACGAGAGCGCTGAAAAATAACATGTTTTCATCTAAAAAATATTAGTAATCCTACTGAAAAATATTATTACATAATTCACTTGAAAATATTTAATAACCACCTAACAAGTATTTTTTTTCCTTCAAAGGTATCAGTAGTCCCCGTGAAACGCTTTAGTAGTTCTCCTGAAAAATATTAATTTTTCCCTAAAAGGTTTTCAGCAATTCCCTTGAAAAGTATTAGTTTTTCTAATAAAAAGTATTATTAGTCTCACTGAAAAGTATTAGTGTGTCCTCTAAAAAGTATTGATATTATGCTGTGTCACTGGGTCTGTGGGTCGGGTAGATCCATTAAGCTGGATCCGTCTAACTATTAGACCATCTACCAGGAGGCTATCTCAATAATTAATTATGTACATACTCAAATTTGAAAAACTAATTTTTATTTAATTCAAATTAAGGCACCTTTAACGTTGAATACCAAAAATTATCATTTCAATAATATTTTTTTTGAATAAGTTCGAGTAATATATAAAAATAAAAAAGAGAGTTGTCCTGATCACAGGTTGATCAGGTAACCAAGTATAAGCCTGAAAAAAATATCATAAAACCAAATGAAATGGTCACAAGCCGACCAAATGGCTGAATGGTTGGGGCCTTGTTAAAACCTCCCAAGATAAAACCCACCCTTGTGGGAAAAACCCTTGGAAGGAAAAATAGTACCCCCCAGGAAAGAAAAGGCGCCTAAAAATGGGAAAAGAAACCTGAAGCAGTGGCGTACTAAGTAACAAACCTATAGTCATAGTCATCAGTGAGATAGTGTAGAAGCTCTGTGGGCGGGACGCCCCACCAAGTGTCGCACTCCGTCTTCTTGCTTAGCATGTTCGCAACCCGATTGCCTTCCCGAAAAGTATGTGAGACCACGAGATCCATGTGTGCGAGAAGGTGTAATGTGTGGCGCCAGTAGCTAAGATGGCGCCACGGGACTTCCGTTGATCTTTTCTCCAGCAAATTTACCACATACATTGAGTCCGACTCCAGCCAAAGTTGTGTCCAACCCTTAGCAAAAGCATACTGAATCGCCCATATTGCTGCAACCAATTCAGCCTCAAACGCGTATCCCGACCCACAATGGTTAACAAAGCACCCCCGAAAGAAACCTCTACAGTTTCGGAAAACTCCTGAAGTAGTGAGAGTGCCCAGCGCCCCTGTTGCACTGCCATCCGTATTAAACTTGATCCAACCTGGCAGGGGTTTTTGCCAGTTGACCTCCACAATCTTCGGTGCTTGTCTAGCCCTCCCAGGAACTCGCAGTTCGCGCAAGATAAATAAGTCATGCTGGTCATTGTGCATGCATCCCCGATCCAATGATGATGATTCTACAATGAGTACTCGAAGTTGGATAATCGCCGCATCCAGTGTCCAAAGTTTGTTGTGAAAAACCAACTCGTTTCGGATATGCCATATGAGCCATATGCAAGAAAGTATAGCCACACGCCAAAGGAAAGTAACCTGGTCACTAAAATGAACCGTCATAAGCCGCACCAGTAGTTCGTTGAAGCTGTAGGCCTCAATAGGGTGAACCTTGAATGAATGAAAGATCCACAGCCAGATAGGTCCTGCAAAAACACATGAGACAAATAAATGGTCAATCAATTCTGCCGAGTCCTGACAAATAGCACAAACTGAAGGGCCAGTAAAAATTCCCCTAGCTCATAAGGAATCCAAGACAGCCAATCGGTTGTGAATAGCGCGCCATGCCACCACCGATCTTCGTTCCGGGATGTGTTGAGACCAAATCCAGGAACCCCACTTGACTACCGGGTGATGGGGAGAATATGATTATATCCGCTTTCAAGTAACCAAACCATCCTCCGAGTTCATCCGGACTTCGTGTATCTCTCGAATCCCGCACTATAGGGACACGAACTATAGCACGGACGAGATCCGAGATAAGCCTCCACGAAAGAGTAGGTGAAGTGCCGAGGATCCGTCATAAAAATAATCAAATGTCTTTGATGAAATAAGTATCTATAGTTCTCGGGATGCCAATCGCATTTTGCTATAGATTAGCCCTGACCAATTATCAATCCAAAATAATACCTCGGAATTAGCCCCCAGGATCGAACGAGTCCTCCAAGCAATTTGAAATGCAAGGTTTAATCCCAGCCCAAATTGAAGAAGGAATAAAGGACCGCCGAATTGCCCCATCCCTTGTAAAATAGCGACGCCTCAGGGTTCTGAAGACCACCAAATCCGAGTTCATGACCTTCCAACCCAATTTCATCAAGAAAGCCGTATTAGCCACCACAATCGAGCGGACGCCTGTGCCCCTTCATTCTAGGCGTACATCACTTCTCTCCCAATTTACCACCACCTTACCCTTTTTATTCACATCCCCCGTCCAGATAAAATTACGCATTGCCCTTTCCATTTGCTTGAGCAGGGTACCGGGCCATTTGTAAACCATCATGGTGTGCACAAAAGAACTAGTAACCACCAAATTAACAAGACAAACTCTACCAGCAAGGGAGAGAGAAGAACATTTCCATCTTCTGAATTTGAGGATTATCTTATCAAAGACGGGCTGTAAGTCCGCAAACTTAGGAGCACCCTTGAAAATTGGAGTGCCTAGGTATACTGTTGGGAGCGTCCTGAGGAGGATCCCCATGATATTTTGCACCCTCCCACGGACATAAGAAGAAACCTGCGAACCAAAGTAAACCTTAGATTTCTGTGGATTAAACACTTGGCCCAAGATATCTGCATAAAGAGTGAGAATCTGAATAAGGACACGGGCATTGGTTGAAGAAGCCCCACACAGAATAACAATATCATCCGCGTATAAGATGGATGGTGGGAATGTAATACCCCTGGATGCTGTGAACGGAGATAAGCGAGTCTGATCCACCACCACTTCAATAAACTGGCTCAGAACTTCTTCCGCAATGTAAAACAATAATGGGGATAAAGGATCCCCTTGTCTGACTCCTTGAAAACATTGAAAGTAACCTACCGGTGTCCCATTTAAAAGCACTGATATCCTGGACAACCGAAGAACAACATCAACCCAATGAACAAAAACCTCTGAGAGAACACAAAGCGGCGCAAGACGTGAAGTAAGAAATCCCACTTCAAAGTATCAAACGCCTTTCGGATGTCAACTTTCAAGATCATATTCGAATCCGTACGGCTCTGCAAGACGTTGAACATTTCAGAGACCATGGCAATACAATCATGAATCTGCCTTCCCGGGATAAACCCAAATTGCGTCAAAGGTAAATAGGCGGCAATAATCAAACCCAAATGTGTAGCTAATATCTTCGTGATGATCTTAAACAGAAAGTTACTCATAACAATCGGGCGAAAGTTTTCAATGACATTAGCATCTTTAGTCTTTGGGATGAGCGCCATAAAGCTGGCATTCAAGCCCAACGGTAGTGACGAAGTACTGAAGAAAAAGCGAACATCAGCAATCACCTCGATAGAGATAACATCCCAGAATTGGCAATAGAATATCGCATCGAACCCGTCTGGGCTCGGAGAACTATCTGAATCCATATCAAACACCGCTTCCTTAATCTCTGAATCCGAGGGAATGGCAGTTAGACTTGCATTATCCTGTGCCCCAACCCTTGGAGAAATGACTTGGTCAATTAAAGAGTAATCCGCGGCGGAAACCCCGGTGTCCGCGAAGAGCTCCTTATAGAAATAATGATATGATTCCCAAGAACCGATGTATCATCCGTGTAGTTGCCATCCACTAGAGCCCCTGGATCCCCGTGCGCCCGTACAAATCGATCGCGCTAATGAAAAATGTCGTATTACGATCCCCATCCTTAAGCCAAACGCGCCTTTTGCTTAAGGAATTGATCTATAATAAAGCGTCTAAGAGAGCCTCAATTGGGCGTCAACTCCCTATCCAGAGAAAGAAGATAACCCAAAGTCTCAATGTCCGCTTTGAATCGACGAACTTGCTCCATCTGGAAATCCACCCTACGGTTAACGTCCCCAAACACTTCTCTATTCCAGTCTTTAATAACCCGTCGCAACCATTTGAGCTTCCACATGACACACAACAAGGGGTTGGGCGTGTCGCATGGGGAAACCCAAGAAGCGATAACCAAATCCTGGAATGAATCATGTTGAACCCACATACGCTGAAAACGAAATGAATCCAGTCCCCTGTTAATGGAAGAAGAACAAGAAACCAAAATGGGGTGGTGATCGGATCCAATGCATGGAAGAACTAAGCCCTTGACAGCTTTCCATAGAGAGAAAAATTGACAAGTTGCAAGGGCTCGGTCCAACTTAGCTGAAGTAAAGAAAGAAGCATGTGGGGGAAGCACCAAGTAAATGAATTCCCTATAGTCTGCACCGCAAACAAACCAACATCCTCCATGAAGTCTCTGAAATCCTGACAAGAGGCTTGGGAAAGAGTATCATTGCACGAGCGCTCATGATGTCCCAAAACCGCGTTAAAATCCCCAACAATCAACAGATCAATAAGACTCAAATTCCTCAAATCCAACCAAAGCGCACATCGTGCAATGTAGTCACACAAACCGTGAACATAAGCAACATGAAAAACCAAAGTACCAAATTGAACTTGCAAGAAAATACATTGTGTAGAAGACCAAACCTGGTTAAGTATTTGAGATAGTGGAGTCGCGAAAAACCCAAATATCCGCCCGTCCATTTCCTCAAAAATTTTGAGTCACGAAAGTCAAACCCAAGTTATGCCAATAAGAGTCTGAAATTGCCGAAATGTCCACCTTGGGCTCACGGATTACCGAAATAGAAGGTTTGTGCTTTTGAGATAAAGCCTTAAGAACATTGCGAGATGCAATGTTCCCGATCCCCCGGATGTTCCAGAAGATGCAATTCATTGAGACAGTGGGGGGTGGCGCCCGTGACGATCGCACGGTAAAAACAGGCGTGTGGTGCGTTGCGAGTCCGACGATTGAGAATGACCCACTTTGTCCGCATAATCGCCCATCTCTTCGAAGTCGCAATGTTCATCTCGTGTGGCTCGAGTGCTGCAGTTCGATAGTAACGTCATGAATAGGGCGTCGGCCCGATGTAACCCTCCAGGAGAATTCTATCTTTAGCCAAATCCAAGGAGCTGTCCCATAAAGCACGGCTCGAGCTCGAATAAGCTTCCCCCAAAGGATCTTGAACGTAATAGGCATAATGGTGGAGACCGTGCGATGATTGGAAGTATTAGCCTTGGGAGATGACTCCTAGCCGGATAATCGGCCTGGTAATCGCGGAATGCCGATCTCCGGGAGTCAATCAACCGAGGGCCTCAAAGGTGTTACCAAGATGGATGTCCGTAGAGCTAGTGACTATAGCGCAAGGAGGAGATTATGCACGCATAGCCAAACCCGTATTTTCCATTGAGTCATCAATGGCCTTGCCCTTGTCTCCGCCGCACAGGACGATGAACTTTACGAACCCCGGAGCATCTCGCATTTGCATCGAATTATGCCGAGTAGCGGCGCCCATGAGCGTCCCCCGGGCAGGTGATGACGCTTTCCGTGAGCCGGATTACGTATTGTTGCGTTTCGGCAAGAAGCTGTCGAATGTCCCGTAACACTATATCTCAAACAAAACTCAGGGAGTTTCTCATAACTGACTGAAACAAAGGAGCACTTGCCAGTGCGTTCCACCATGATATGGTCCTCCAATGGCTTAGAAAGATCAAGGTCCAACAACACCCGAACGAAGTGACCCAAAGAACCATCAAGTGAATGTTGATCAATTTGTAGAGGATTTCCAAGCGCACTGGCAATCCCCAGTATGGTATTGGGATCCCAATATTCCAAACTGAGCTCAAAGATTCGTACCCAAACGCTAGCTATAAAAGACTGCACTTTGTAAGGGTTGAAATCCGGCACCCACAGAGATAGATGGATAGTTCCCGGGTTGAGCGTCCAGTTGGTACGTTGTTGAGCTCGAGATCGATCCTGCGCATTACACAACTTGACACATAAAAATCCCTTGCCCAAGGGAATTAATTTCCAATCGTTTTTAATACCCCATAGCTCGAATAGGCGTTTATACAATAGCATAGTCGCCTATGGTTTGTTACCTTTCCCCAAGATAACCCTTCCAATTAAAGAAAACGAAAATTCTGCAAGGCGTTGGTGGTAAAGATTTTCATCTATTGTAACGGAATAGTAATCTCCTTTCATTTGGTTTAGGGATAGAATGGGATTTTTAAAACCAATTGGGAAAACAGGTGAAATTACGGGGCTGTGTATTTGAGTCCATAAGATGGGTACTGAAACAATTTTAGCAAAAGTACGTCCCAAATTAGGATTGTGAATATGAGGCGAATGTCGCAGTTAGTTTCATAGTTGGATGTCGTTGATGGAGAGATATGCCAAAGAACTGAGGTGAGTTCCGGGATGATGTGGGTCGTGGGGCATGTAAGAGAGTGCCTTGAGGATGGGAGATTGTGGGCCAGGGGTCATCACCCCTCGGGAGGGGACCACTTAGAAGACAGAGTGGGCGGGCATGGAGGGCCTCCATGGTAGTTGGCGACCATGGGGTAAATATCCCATTCTTTGCCATATATTGAGGATGCATACCCTCCTTAACAACTTCCCAGGAGTGGGCCCCATGGATGAGGATGAGCATTGCAAGTAATTTTCAGGTGGGATGAGTCCGGCCGCGGGGGAGGTGGAGGCTGAGATGACGTGGGTTTGTGGGGATGAAGTTCGCAGGTAAGCCATGTCTGGAACAAAGTGGACGGGGCACCGCCATATTTTCCGACGGACTGCATGTCAACATGATGTACAGAACGATGATACCCGTCGTCGGAGCGGCGCACGATCAAGGTGGCAGGGATTGTGCATAATTCTCGAAACCCTAGCAACTTGGATACTTGAGGAAGAAGGCATTGGAGATGCCAAGGAAGAAGTCACCATTGTTGTTTGGTTGTCCGTCGCTGCAACTGATCTTTCGCCAGAGATGTGCGAAGCGGGGGGCTGTTGCAACTGAGAAGACGATCGGGAGTGGTTGTGTTGTAGAAGTTTTGGGGGTGGGTCGAAGTTTGATGTGTAGCCGTAGAAAGGCGGCTCCTCCATGGAGTCGCTGGGGGACGACGGAAAAGCCGTAGTAAATGTACCGGCGATCGTGAAGGAAGAAACCTGGAAGAAGATGAAAAAATTCGCACACACTAAAGGTGGAATCGCACACACCTGCCAATGAATTCAATCCGTAGTCAATCATCATTTCAATAGTAATCAATATTTTCTTTATTGCAGAGATTTTAGTTACTTTTTATAGTAATTGAAAATGGACGGGAAAATTTCAAGTTACTATTTCGAAGGATTAATTTATATATATATATATATATATATAGTTTTTTAGCTTTAAAAGGTGAAAAACAATCCCCTAATTTCTATATTTATCCAGTCACGTTTCAGTTTAAACATGACATTTCTTTTTTGACAGCTAAATATGATATTTCTAAGTCCTGTACAGATAAATTTCTAATAGGGTGGGTTTTTCTTACCCTATTTGGATAGTGGAATAACTTTTCTACCAATTTTTATAAAAAACATCTTTTTTACCCACAAAGAGAAAAATACCCTTACTAAAGTAGCACGATCGTTCTGCACCTATAGGGTTGCACGATCGTGCTGCCCCATAGTGCTGCACCATCGTACTAACATTATGGTGGCATGATCGTGCTCACATTTATGATGGCACGATCGTGCTCACATTTATGATGGCACGATCGTGCTCACATTTATGATGGCACGATCGTGCTCACATCTATGGTGGCACGATCTTGTCATGTTGAACATTCTAGTTTTTTTTCTCTTCTCTCGAAAATAATTGAATTTCCCGCATTATACATAAATATTTGAAACAAGAAATACATTAGTTTGGTTCAAGTAACTTAAACTTATTTCCAATCGTGTCTTGAGTCTTCAAAAATCGAAAACATGAATGGAAAAAAGAAAGAAGATTGTTATCTTTGGAAAGAAGAAGAAAAGAGGAAAGGAAAATTATTTTTTCAAACCAAGAAAGAGAGAGAGGGAGAGGATAAGGGCATTTATGACTTTTCATTGAGAAAATGGGTAAAAAAGTGATTTTTATGAAAGTTGGGTAAAATGGTCATTTTCTCATTTCTAATATATATCATAAATGATTTCTAGAAATTAAAGGGTTTGTATTATTTTTTTCATTTTCAAAACTTATCTTATCTTACTATTTCAAAATTAGAATAATGTTTGTTTCATGTATTTATAATAAATATGTCTTTTTTATCTTTTCAGTTTTCCTTAAAAAACAACATTTCAATCCTATAATTCTAATCCTATAATTCTAATGATCAATTTCTATACAAAATCTATGACTCATTAATCACTATTTCCATCATTTTATTCAAATTGCAGTATGGAGACTCACCATTAGTGCTTGTTATATATATCTACTTAATATATTACTAATTTTAAATTATATTAATTTAATAAGACTCGAACAATTTGATTATCGGTCACCAAACTGAGGTGTAATTATATCTATATATTTATTATATTTTTAAATAAATAATTTGAAATGACAATTCGTACTGTTGCTGTCAATTGTTTGTTGCGCCTTATTGAAAGAAACACAGCAAATTGAAAAAGACAAGGCAGCAATTTTTTTCTTTTTTTATACACGTTTTCTAAACAAGAAAACAACAATGGAGTCCCCATTTGTGGCCCACCACCGGCCAATGTTGACTCAGCTCAGGATTTAATCAGGGTAATGATTGGTTGGCTTTGGTTCAGTTTTTTTTTTTTTTTTTTTTTATAGAGAATAGTGTGAGAATTTTATTTGAAAAAATTATAATAATTTTTTTAGAGAGAATAGTGTGAGAATTTTATTTGAAAAAATTATAATAAATTTTAAGTGTGATTGAATATAAGATGTAAATGTGATTATTTCTTTAATAAATTATTGTTCGGATGGGATTAGTGATTTGAAAAATAAAAAATGAATAGTGTATTTGCGATATAATTATGTGATGATGATAATTGAAAGTAATGTTTTTAGTAGAATAATAATTTGATTTCACTAGAATTGGAAAAGTGAGAATGGATAAATAATATATTTTCTGAAAATATTCACAAACAATCAATTGCATGTTAAGTCAAAAATAATTTAGGAGAAAAAAAAAGTTGACAACCAATCACAACCTTAATATCTAAAACTCATTTTTCCGAAAAAAGAAAAATGCTAAACCAGTAAGGTTTTGTCCAAACGTGCCATAATTCTATAATTAAGAGATATTGGCCTTGTTTGTTTATGTTTCCCTGGACCTATTTCCAATTTCCAACTATTCATAGAAATGGAACCATGTTTGTTTATAAACTTTTCAATGAAAATCATCATTTTCACTTTCCATTACTCACATAAAACATCATCTCAAACATTTAAAATTTCAACCCAATACACTACCCCTACATCATTCATCAATCACTCTTCTGATTTTTTATCCAATTATATATGTGGGACCCTCCACTACCAACTTTATCTACTTAAAATATTAATATTTTTTAATTATATCTATCTAATGAGACACATTAACTACAATCTTACATATATAATAATATATTCGATTAAAATATTCAACCACTATCAACTTTCAAATTATTATATACATAAAATACTACTTCAAAACTAGAGATGGCAATTCCTAGCCCGACCCGCACTTTAGACTGGGTTAGGTTCTGGTATTTTGGGCTCGAAAAAGTTTGGGCCTATTTTGGGCTTTTGTCCCGGCCCGTGGGCCGAGTTTGGCCCGACTTTTTGGTACGGCCCGATGATTTCATGTACAAAATATATTTTTGGGTTGGGCTGGGCCATGTATTTTTGCGGCCAACCAAAATCGGATCGGCCTGACCCGACCCGAAAATTTTGAAAAGCCCGATGGGCTTGGGCTGGCCCAGCCCATTGCTAGCTCTATTCAAAACTACTCAACCAAACATAATTTCATTTTCAAACATATATAAAACTCATTTTTATTCTCTCATCCAAACATAATTCCAATTTTCATACGAAAACCAATAAATTCTCGAAATTCACTTTCCAACACTAGAAAAGTGGAAATGGTCCATGGCAAACATAACCATACAAAACCATTGGGTTTACTTTTTATTTATATGAGTATTTATATATTTCTATAGGAGTTGGTTAAGTAGTTATGAATTATTTATTATTAGACGTGCTCCTCAAATGTGAGCTATACGGAGTTTTGCAGCATCATTTTGGCGCCGTCTGTGAGAATCGGCCTAAGACACTGAGATGGTAACTAGGTCCCAGACGATGAGAGTCAACTCCCAGACTGCCATTTCCAGAGTTTCGGATGACAGCCGCCCTCTCCTAGGGTCGGAAGCCAATCGCCCTCCGCAAGGGCCGGAAGACCATCGACCCCCACGCGGGCCAGAAGACAGCCTCCTCCTCCTTCTCTAGGGGAGGAAGTGCAAGTGACTCGGGAAGCCATACAAGAATTATTGGAAAAGACATCATCATTTTGGCCCCAAGCTGCGGAGGATTGCCACATCCCAAGCTTTGGAATGCCGCCACGTCCCAAGCTATGGAGGACTGCCACGTCCTGAACCTCAGAAAACCGTTGTGTTCGGATATAGAGGATAGACCTCCATGAAGACTTGAGCAAGACCCTTATCCCTCAGGGGGAGCACCTCCTAGAGAGGAGAGACACATGATAATAGATGCCATAAAAGCTCTCTTGGAAGAAGCTGCCCAGAATGTCTTGAGGCAGCAAACTATTGCAGCCACAAGCTCTGCGAACAACGAACAACTCCATCATAGCTAGACACGAAGATAGAGATGAAAGCCCTAGATTGGGTGATAACCCATGAGAACATGAAGTTGTTGAAGAAATAAAACGTGTAAGAGGACAAGAAGAACACTCCCAAGCACACTCATGTCCCCATAAAGATGAGTACTCCCAAGCGAACTCTGGGGATACTATGTTGCAGAAGATGAGTACTTTCGGACCTATCATCCTAACTGAACCACTCCCCACAGGATTATGAAGGAACATAAGACTCTCGAGAACACTTGGACAAATTTTATACCGAAGCGGACAATCACTTAGACCCCAAGCAAGAGGTGATTCAATGTTTTCCAAGACATGTACAAAACAAGTTTCCCAAAGGAGATAGCCCCAAGAAATCTAAAGTGTGAAGCAAAAATGGGGTCCAAATAACACAACCCAAGAATCAACAACTCTATCGTGCAAACCCGTCAAGAAGACGGATGACAATGACGCCACGACCAAAGGCACCCACACCCTTGACTGTACAAACTCGACCCAGGAGTCCTCTCCGCGCTCGACCAGAGAACCCCACGCGCTCGATCAGGGACCTCCCCCGCGCTCGATCCCACTCAATTGGGGTCTCCCCTGTGATCAATCGCACTCAGCCGGAGGCCTTTCCTGCGCTCGATCATACTCAGTTGGGCAATTCCAACCCTCACTGGATCGGCTAGGCGCCCCCACATCCTCAATGCGTTCGCAAGGAACTCAACTCATGCACGGACAAATGATGAAACCCTCTTATTGTTGGAGTCATTAAAACCGTCACCAGACCTCCAGAAAATCTAGACACACGAAGCACGCTTCGAGCTTACCAAAATGGATTGAAGAAAGCAAACGCATGCATTACTCCTAGGTAAAATGTTGTGAACTTTAGCAAAGAAGAAAGTATGTACACCAGCATATGACTCGACCTAGAAAGACGAAGTCGGAACCAACTCAGGACCATTGTGCCTACTTTTCATCCCAAGATGGAGTTTTTACAAAAGATAAGAACTAAAGAGACTTAAACTTTCACGCCTCGAGCCGCTCCCGAGCTCTCACGCTTTCATGCTCCCGAGCTCCAAAGAACTATTGCACTTCATAAACCTCTCACGCTCCGAGAACCTATCACACTACGGAGATAACAAGAAAACGCCAAGTCCTAAGAGAGGACCAGAAACCAGGCTCACTATCAAGGGGACAAATGACACTCCCAATCTCATCTCCTTCCAACATGATGCATGCCCATGTGGGACGTTTTTGCTGGAAATGCATCACTCGTGCAGACTAACACATCTCATCAAGAGAAAAGCACTCGATCATGCAAAAGATAACCTAACTCTCATCCGTAAATGGTAGCCCCTGGCTATCTAGGACAATTTGTAAAGCGACTCTGGCTATCCCGCACCCCTTAAGCCTTCATTCTAGTGTAAGTCCTATGAGTGATGGCTCATTGCCATCCTTGGGGCTCCAAGGATAATCTTTCAGAGTGGTAGCATCGCTACCCCGGGCTCCGAGAGAATGCCTTCAGAGAGGTAGCATCGCACTACCTGGGACTTCCAAAAAAAGCTTTTAGAGAGGTAGTATCCCGCTACCAGGGCTCTCAAAGAGGGCCTTCATAGAGATAGCATCGCGCTATCTGGGGCTCAAAAAATAAGCCTTTAGAGAGATAGAATCACATTTTCCTAGGCTCACGAGACAAGACTTTAGGGAGATATCATTGTGTTATTCAGGGCTCCCGAAATAAACCTTTATAGAGATAGCATCACGCTATCTGGGGCTCGGGACAAGCGCCCGGAGAGATAGCATTGCGCTATCCGGGCTCCCAAAGACAAGCTCTTGAGAGAGATAGCATTGCATTATCCGAGGCTTCCAAAGACAAGCCTTTAAAGAGATAACATTATGCTATTCGGGGCTCCTAAAGACAAGTAATTTGAGAGATAGCTACAATCTATCCGTGGCATCCCAAGAAAAAAGTTTAGTAAGCAGAAAGCCCTGCCCTGCCCTAGGCCACCAAGCTAATGCCTTCCTGTAAGAAGCAATTATGAACTGCCCAAGATGAGTACTAACTCCTTGTAAAGGGAACTCCACCTCACTGGGGATACGCAACAAACAATCTCTCATAGTTGGAGAGATCCAAACATGTATAACATCGAGGGACATTCCCAAATGTGAAGGGGAACCTCAAATTCCGCGCTCCCATGGGCCCATACCCAAGCTCGTTCGGCCTCATTGTATGGTTAGACTCAAAATAGAAAAATAAGAGAAAAAAATAACTAAGTACCTTAGGATGCCAAGAAACCTTCCAGTGTACCGGGACCTACAACAATCCGAAACTTCCCTCGTTCCAGGACCTAAAGCAATTTGGAACCTCCCGCGTCATGGGACCCTCCGCTTTGGAGACCTTTCACCCTTCTTGAGGCAAACAAAGTTCTCGAGAGTAGCTTCGCGCTCCGTCAGGCAAGCTAACTCCTATAGAGAGGCTTCTCGCTCCGTACGCAAAGAAATAATCCATCACATATTGAGAAAACTATTCTCGCATGAGAACCTTCACGAAGATCTCATCAAGAATAAGTGGTACTAAAGCATGAAAAATGCTAACACCTACGAAGAAGAACATAATCTCGTCTCACTGAGGCAGCCAACAAGAGAGAAAATAAAAGAACAAGTATTCAAAAGCAAGCCCTAACAGGTACGCAAAACTTAAGTTTAAGATAGTCCAAAGCTAGTCAAAACAGCTAAAGGCTCAAGCCTGGGGGCTTCATCTCCCTCCTAACCACCGTCTTCACCGACAAGGTCCTCTGGACACCTTACAGGACCCTATGTCGTCCCATCATTATCATAGACTCTACGATCCCCAGCAAATCCACTAACTCATTTCATCTTTTTCGCTCTCTCCGCAAATGGATTTCCATAAGGGCAAGCAACCCCATCAAAGAAGATGGAAAACCTCTCCATCAAGCTCGATCTGAGCCAACATCTCAATCGAGAAAAAGCTATCACATCTCGAAAGCAAGACTAAAAAGAATTAGTTATGTGATGTTTTAAGAAGAATACTAAATCTCGTAAAGAGTTGTCAACATGCTATCCGAGCACTTATCAAGTACAACCCCATAAAAACGGTTTCACGCCACCCCATTTCCGCTCAGGGGATACCCTTCCCCACTCCGGCAAAAGGGTGCCTTCGCGCCAGTCACCCTATGCCTTCCACCATGTAGGGCTCCTCATCCCTTCTCACCTCTTCCATGGCTTTTCCCATTCAACTCGGCAAGTGAAATTTTCATCAAGTGGAACTTATGAGAAGCTTCCAAACTAAATGCTAAGAAGACTAGAAGAAGTCTTTCAAAAGACTAAGTTCCATGAGGACTAATCTCTCGCAAAAGACTCAACTCTCAACTCTTAAATTGAAGACTCAATCAGAGGTGAATTTAACCCACCTATAAAGGCCACCAAGCACCAAACTCCACGCTTCCGCATTTTGCACCCTTACACGCTCCTAGAACGGGAATATAATCATCTTCCACAAATATAGTTGGGACGAGCTCCATGTTCGAAGGTAGCTTTCCCGAAGCCTCAGAACCATCCGTGGAACTCAAAGAACTCGGAAGTTCGGGTGAACAAGGCCACAAGAAATGTAAAGTTGCTAGAGACTTACCACCAGGCCAAAAGCCCTTACGCCAGTTCGGCATTGGCAATGGAACATGGTCAACAACAAGTTCCTGAAAAGAACAAATAAAGTTCGGACAAACGCAGCGGGTATGCCTTCTTTGCCGCGCACCGGACTACCTCCATTGCTTTCCATTGGAGATCGCGGGGCGCGCTCGGCCGCGCGCCCTAGCCTGATCTCGACCGGAAGAATGGGGGTGTGCCTAGCCACGCGTCTCCTACCGCTCTTGACCGGAAGGATGGGAGCGTGCCCAACCGCGGGCCCCCCACTGATCTCGATCGAAGGCGTGCAGGGTCGTTCCTACGATTTGAAGGGCCTGGTGCAGAAAAAAAAGTGGGCCCTTTGTATTCATATAAGAAATTAAAAATAACTATTTAATCAATGTTACGAAAAATAATTTCATTGATCATAAAATAATGAAACATTATATTTTTAATTTCAATGTTTATAATTTCATTAAAACAGTGGTACAAAAGAGATACTTCGTTAATCAATATATTTAAAAGAAAAACTACCAATACATTAGCCAAAGAAAATAGATTTTCTTATATTTTTATCTGCAAAGTCATCAATCAGTCTTTCATGATCAAGTTTATCTAAAACTTCACTCAATTGAAATCAACGATAAGAAATTGTGAAATAATCTTAAACAAAATAAAATATATACTAAGAAAACAATAGAACTCTAAAGAAAATAGAATAAACATACAATTCAGAATGGCAAAAATAGAACAACTAAAGATAATAAAATTTTTATTTTTGGTTTTATTGGAGATGGAAGCCTCTTTTTTTTTTTTTTTTTTGGTTGGTTTTCTTTTTAGTTAAAACACAACTTTTGTGTTAAAGGGAAAAAATATAGAAATTTTGCTAAGAGAAAGGCTTGAACTCACAACCTATATGTGCAATAAGAGGCCATAAACCATTGGACCAAAACACTTGTATAGCTAAAGTTAGCTTCTTTTTTTTCTTTAATTTATAACGTGATTTGCTGTTAAAGGATAAAAAAAATAGCACTACTGCTGCCGGTAAAATTCGAACTCGTGACCTATGTGTACAAAACAAGGACACAAACCGCTGTAGCAGCCAATTTTTTCGTTACATATACAGTGTTTAATATACATATACATATATTGCAAACTATTAAAAAAATAAAAAAAAAATTCCGAGGGCGGGGGCCATTGCCGGAGGGGGCCCCGGTGCGATGGCGCCACCTTGACACCCCAGGGACGGCTCTAGAGGCGTGTTCACGATTGGGGAAATAGGGGTGTGCAAGCCATGCGCCCCATTGCTCTTGACTACATGAACAGGAGCGCGCTCGGTCGTGCACCCAGTCCCCCAGGGAACGCTCTACGAAGGCTCTTCTTAAATCCTCCCTCTTGGAGTCCCTATTGTTGGTCCCAAGGGGTGTGAGTGTAAGGTTTAGAAGGGGGGGTTTAATAAACCTTACCAACTTTTCGATTTAGTCCTTTTAAATATTCAGAGTTAATACTTCACAGTTGTGTCCTTGGTGGACTGACTAATTTAGTTAATCAAAGAGTTAGTCACTCAATGCACTCGATCGAGCCGTTGATAGAATAACTCAGCTGTTAAGACTAAAAACTTAGCTCAACTGTGGTTTGTTTTCAGCGGAAGACTTAACACCCTTAAATTTGGTTTAGTTTGATTTAATACTTGGTTTTAGCACTTAGAGATTATCAAGTGGATAGCAAATTTATCACAGAGTTAAACAAATAAGATGCGTAAATTAAAGTCTTTGAAATGTAAATGACACGATAAGTTTTTATAGAGGTTCAAGATGGGGTAATTCTTCTACTCCTCTCTTCTCCAACTCCCCGGAGGAATCCACTAAGTATTGATCGATATCTGAGTGGTAACATCTAGATACAAGTCTTGATCACACAACCGACTTGATCCTTTGGGACTCGATCGGAGATGCCTTGGTCACGCACCGGCTTCTCGCACGACTCGGCTTCTTCACAGGACAGCTACCTTGCTAATACAGCCCACTTGCTCAAGCTTCTTGGATTTGATCACGAAGCCCTCCAAAACTTGAGACTGGTTCGACCTTGAACCTTCCTACAATCCTCCGTGGAATGTAGACCCCTTGATTCTTCAAAAATTTCCTCTTCAACTGATTGAAGTTATCTTTCCTTCACATGTGAGTGTTGGATTGATTTTCTCCGTAATGTAGGCTTGAGGATTGATCTCGAATGATTTGAGAATATCTTAGGTTCTGATTCAAATGTTTGCTTGAATATTCGTGGTTCAGGTAACCTATTCTCAGAGTTATTCCTCAGCCTTTTATAGTGATCTTTCAAAAAATCTGCTCGTTGAAGAGATATGCTTATTTTTGAAAGTCACTTGTGGTCGTTGGCTTGTCTGTTGCGATCTTGGAATTTCCATTTCCTCGTATGAATGATTCTTGACTTTTCGAGTTCGACATGGTGATGCTTCCCATTGGTTTATTCCTCTTACACGCTTCGAACCGAGCGAGCACTTCAAGAAAGGCAAGATGGAGGTATTACTTGTTTAAGTAATTCTCTTGATTTTACGGCAACGGATCTCTTTCAGTTGTCTTGACTTGACCGCATTTTCTTCACATTCCCAGGTGACTTGAGTCAGCCTTCCAATCATTTGATGACTCTTCCGTCATTTCGATCTTGAGACTTGGCTATCTTGAGTTGACTTGATCGATACTTCACTCGTTTGCATCTCAGTTTGCACCTTGATCGAGTTCGTCTTCTCCTTCCTTTGGATACCATGAATAACCAATTAGCTTGAATCCTCCTTCCTTTGGATACCATAGGCCTACTCTTGGCTTCCTTTCAAGTATCTCAATATTCTCTTCGTTGTTGTCATATGGCTTTCCTTTGGAGCGATTGAAATCTTGCACATACACCTACGGCAAAGCGATGTCCTGGCGGCCTTCGTAAGATAGAGCAATGATCCAATGAGTGCTCAGATCTTGTTTGATCTGACTTGCCATCCGCATCCGTGTCCATTTTTTGATGTATTCATTGGTATTTTTTCAAGACTTCTCTTCCATACCAAATTTCTTCATTAAATCTACGGTGTATTTTGTTTGACTTATGAAGGTTCCCTCCTCCATTTGTTTCACTTGGAGTCCAAGGAAGAATGTCAGCTCTCCCATCATGCTCATTTCGAATTTGCTTTGCATAAGGTTTGAAAATTTATCACACAGCTCTTTGTTTGTGGATCCAAAGATGATGTCATCCACATATATTTGAACAAGCAGTATACTCTTCCCATCTTGAATTCTCAAGAGTGTTCTATCCACTTTGCCTTTTGTGAATCCGTTCTCGGTCAGAATTGTGACAAAGTATCATACCATGCCTCAGGTGCCTGTTTCAATCCATATAGAGCTTTCTTGAGTTTGTATACCTTATCTCCAAGAGTCTTCTGCTCAAATCCTGGAGGTTGTTCAACATACACTTCTTCTTCCAATAAACCATTAAGGAATGCACTTTTTACATCCATTTGATATACAATAAAATTCTTGTGAGCTGCATAGGCAAGAAACATCCTTATAGCTTCCAATCTTGCTACAAGGGCAAATGTTTCATCAAAATCTATCCCTTCTTCTTGGCAATATCCTTTGGCTACTAATCTTGCTTTGTTACTTACCACAGAACCTTCCTCCTTCATCTTGTTTCTGAACACCCATTTTAGTGCCAATAACATTTTGATGGGTGGGTCTTTGAATCAATTCCCATACTTTATTTCTTTCAAACCGATTGACTCTTCTTGCATAGCTTGAATCCAATGTGTGTCATCCAATGTTTGTGACACATCTTTAGGCTCTATTTGTGAGATAAAGCATGTGAACATAGCTTCTTGTTGGGTTGGATCTTGTTTTGACACATTCTCTTATATCTCCAATGACTAGTTCTCGTGGATGGTCTCTCGGCCATCTTACATCGAGGTTAGTAAGTTAGGCTGAATAATCGTCTGGCGACTTTGTTGTTTTGATCAGTTCTCTGCGTCATCACTTAGCTGCAGATTTTCCGGTTTTTTGAGATTCGGCTATCTCATCTTCATCGGATTTATAATTCGCTTGACTTGACATAGGAACTCTTCGCATGGTTGGTTCATTCACTTATTAGTTGATTCTTCAATGTCTTCTCCATTTACATTCGGCTCATCAAACACCACATGAATGGATTCATCTCCGTAACCATAGTCCTCTTGTTGAGTACTGTAGGCTTTGCTTTCGATTGAGTATCCCAAGAAATCAGCTTTAGCATCAAAAGCGTTCAAATTATCTTTGCCATTGTTATGGATGAAGCATTTACATCCAAATATTCTAAAATATGCAACATTTGGTTTTCTCCCTGTCCAAATCTCACAGGAGTCTTTGTCATTTGTCTGTTTATCATGCATCTATTTTGAGTGTAGCATCTTTGTGTTTATTGCTCTGCCCAAACTCTTTTAGATAGCCCCGCTTACGGTAACATGGTCCTTGCCGCTTCTTTGAGAGTTCTATTCCTTCTTTCTCGCAACTCCATTCTCTTTGTGGAGTCCTTGTCAGAGATAATTCATGACCAATACCATTTTCAATACAATACGAGTTATTATACCATTTACAAACTCGATTCCTCATCCGATCTTATTTTGATAATGGTTTGACTCTTCTCATTTTGAATCCTCTTCATTTGTGGTAGTTTCTGTAGAGTTTCTTTCTTCTTACACATGAATATTGTCCATGTATATCTTGAGATCATCTACTACCACCAAGGTGTATTTCTTCCCACTTATGCTAGTTGGTTCAATGGACCAAATAGATCCATATGTAGCAGTATGCAATATTCTTGTTGAAGATGGACATGTATTTTCTTTGAATGATGATTTGATTTGTTTTCCCATCTCACATGCATCACATACACTTTCCTTCTTGTATACTGAGTCTGGAAGTCCTTCCACAAGATTGCTTCTGGCAAGCTTGTTAATTGTTTTGAAATTTAGGTGGCTCAGCTTCTTGTGCGACAGACAACTTGATTCGATTGTGCTCTTTGCTAGTAGACAAGTGCTTGGTGTTGCAGTTGACTAATCTACTACATACATGTTCTTTTGTCTACATCCTTGCAACACAACCTCATTGGATTCAGTGTCCTTGATTTGGCATATTCCCATTTTGAATCCAACATTATAGCCTTTGTCACGAGTTGGCTAATACTCGTGATTGAATTTGAGTCCTTCAACATATGCAACATCCGTGATTTCTAATTCATTTTCTTGATGGATCCAATGCCTCTTATTTCTCCCTGGAGCTTCATTTCCTCCAAATATGACTTTTGCTCCTTTGACTTCCTTGAATTTTGACATGATTTTTCTTGTTTCTGTCATATGTCCGGAACAACCACTATCCATGTACCAGGTTCCTTGGCACTCTCATTGTTCTTGAACCCGCAATCAAGGAAATTAAGTTTTAGGTACCCATATTTGTGCGGGTCCTGAGGGGTTAGTATTGTAAGATGATCAAACCAACCTATAGCCAAATGATTTGACTCAGGGGTTGCCATCTATCGGTGCCATAATCATAATTAATTTTGGCAAATTGCTTGGGGATTCTAGGTTCATACAACTGTCTCTTTTGTCGTATGCTGTATATGCGCTTTAGCAATTGCCTTCTTTGGGTAGTTGTGATATCTCACGAGTGTAGTGCCAGGTTCATATGTGTGTCTTTGATGAAAGCTCTTATACCTTTGGAATGGCCTTTCTTGAGTTTCGGGCCTTTGCCATTTGGGCTTATATTCCATAGGTCTTTCCGATAGTTCACATTATTCCAATCACTTGGCTTGGGTACATTCTACCATTCCTTCATATGTATTTCTTTTATAAAACTTCGGGGTTTTGGTAGCTCTGTTTCTTCTTTACTGAGTATTTTGTTTGGAGTTTTGAGGAACTCGACCGATTTCTTCTCATTTGTCCTCTCAAGACACTCAATCGGTTGTTTTCCTTTTCCCTTATATCCAAGGCCGGTTTGCTTGTGATTGTGCTTTGGAATAAATGTGTGTGCGCTATTTAGAGTTTTGGATTTTTGAGATACTTCATTACTTGAAGATCCTTTTTCCAAAATCACTTTTGGAGCTTGACATAGCACGGAGGAATTAAATCTAAGCCTGTCTTGTCTCCACATTCTCTTTGACTCATAATAAGATCATTCAATGATTTAGATGCCTTAGTGAATGAGGCAATCACATTTTGAGGTCATTCTCCTCTTTTCTATAGCAGATTATCTCTGCTTTTATCGCCTTCGCATTTTCAGCCCTTATAATTTCATTCTCATCGCCTATTTGACTTAGGGTACTCAACTCCTTAGTCATTTGTGAGTTTTGGCATTTAATGCATGTTTTCCTCATTTAGAAGTGTGTGTGAGGATTTAACGTGTTCAAAGTCTTTCATCATTTTGCATAATGAATCATAAAGATCGAGTGGGTGATGAGGTGTGTGTGTGTGTGTGTGTCACGATCACTATTCTTTGGACTCGAGTGTGATGAATTTGAGTGTACCTCATCTTCTTGGTCAGGTTGGTCTTGTTCCTTGGCCATCAAACATATCAAGGCTTCTTCTTCAGAGTCACTAGAGTAGTCGGCTTCACTACTCTCGAATCGGTTGTGTCTTTTGACTGGGTCTCGGCGATCTCTGCGGACAAAGATTGCCTTTTTCTTTTCTTGTCTTCTTTCTCTCAAGACTTTTCTTTCTTCTTCATTCGTATTTTGTTGACTACAGGTATGGGCAATCAATCGCATAGTGACACGATTGTCACTAGTTCAAGATAGATTTTCACCTTTTGATGACTCTTTCCATTCTTGGATTGTCAACCCTTTGATATTCAACTTTTTGATGCTCGCTCTCTTGGTTGGCCTATCTTCCCTTGTCTTGGAGGGAGCTGATTGTCTTCCGGAGGATTCGCCCTTGCCTCTTTTGTAGTTCTTATTGAAGAAGTTATTAAACCTTTTAACCATCGGGGCTATTTCCTCCGGGTCAATGACTTTGACCTCGGCTCTCTTGCCATCCTTCACAATTAGAGCATTTGTTTTGGGCACAAATTGTCTCCCTCCTGGTCTTTTCTTCTCGGCTCAAATTCGTAGGCTTTGAGATCCGAGAATAGCTCATGGTTGGATGTCTTGGATAGGTCCATGGAATGTCTTAGTGCCATGACCTTCATTTCCCATTCGGTTGGGAGACTTCTTAGAATCTTCATACACATTTTCTTACGTGTATATTCTTTTCCAAGTGCGAGATAGCTCGTTGGTAATTTCGTGAACCGAGCATCCAGTTGATCCAAGGTCTCTCTGCGATCATTTTGAAATTCTCAAATTTCTCAGACAAAGAATCGATAATTTATTTTCCTTGATTTGCTCACGAGCCTTCACAAATCAATGTTAGCTTGTCCTGATTTCTTTAGTCGTTTTGCATGATTTGACTTTATTGAACATGGCTTTGTCAAGGTTTTGTAAAGAATGTCCTTGGCCACATTGTCAGGTTATATCTTTTTCTATCATCATTTGTCCATTCGGCTCTTGGTTTTTCAACCATAGGTAGTCCGGGAGCAACATCCTCTTCACCGCAGCTGCGGCTCTCCTTCTGATTGTGTTCACTTTTAAAATTTGCGGTGGCCCATCTTCTATCACTATCCACATCTCATCACGTAATCTTTGATAGATGAGCACGCATCGAATTTTCCAATCATCAAATTCTTCAATAGTGAACATAGGGATGCGTGTCAAATTTGCTTCCATGATAACAACTTTTCTTTGGTAAAAAGAGTTTTGAAAGATCAAGTACTAAAAAGACTTTGAAAAATTTGGAGAACTAGTTTGAGAACGGTGCGGAAGGCTCAATGAACAACTGCTCGATACCACTTGTTGGTCCCAAGGGGGTGTGAGTGTAAGGTTTAGAAGGGGGTTGAATAAACCTTACCAACTTTTCGATTTAGTCCTTTTAAATATTGAGTTAATACTTCATTTGTATTCTTGGTGATGACTAATTTAGTTAATCAAGTAGAGTTAGTCACTCAAATGCACAGACTCGTTTGTTGATAGAATAACTTTGTTAAGACCAAAAGACTTAGCTCAATTTGTGGTTTGTTTTTAGCGAAAGATTTAACACCCTTAAATTTGGTTTAATTTGATTTAATACTTGGATTTAGCACTTAGAGATTATCATGTGGATAGCAAATTTATTAGCGAGTTAAACAAATAAGATGCGAGAAATTAAAGTCTTTGAAATGTAAATGACACGATAAGTTTTTATAGAGGTTCGAAGATGGGGTAATTCTTCTACTCTCTCTCTCTTCTCCAACTCCTGGAGGAATCCACTAAGTATTGATCAAGATATTGAGTGGTAATGAGTCCAGATACAAGTTTTGATCACACGGTGACTTGATCCTTTGGGACTCGATGCGGAGATGCCTTGTTCACGCGGTGGCTTCTCGCACGACTCAACTTCTTCACAGGCGGTAGTTTTGCCTTGCTACTACAACCCACTTGCTCAAGCTTCTTGGATTTGATCACGAAGCCCTCCAAAACTTGAGACTGGTTCGACCTTGAACCTTCCTACAATCCTCCGTGGAATGTAGACCCCTTGATTCTTCAAAAATTTCCTCTTCAACTGATTGAAGTTATCTTTCCTTCACAGGTGAGTGTTGGATTGATTTTCTCCGTAATGTAGGCTTGAGGATTGATCTCGAATGATTTGAGAATATCTTAGGTTACAGTTCAAATGTTTGCTTGAATGTTCGTGGTTCAGGTAACCTACTCTCAGAGTTATTCCTCAGCCTTTTATAGTGATCTTTCAAAAAATCTGTCCGTTGAAGAGATAGGCTTACTTTTGAAAGTCACTTGTGGTCGTTGGCTTGTCTTGTTGCAGTCCTTGGAATTTCCATTTCCTCGTATGAATGATTCTTCAGCTTTTCAGAGTTCTGACATGGTGCAGTGCTTCCCATTGGTTTATTCCTCTTGCACGCTTCTGGAACTGAGCACTTCAAGAAAGGCAGTATGGAGGTATTACTTGTTTAAGTAATTCTCTTGATTTCTGTGCAACGGATCTCTTTCAGTTGTCTTGACTTGACTGCATTTTCTTCACATTCCCAGGTGACTTCGAGTCAGCTTCCAATCATTTGATGACTCTTCTGTCATTTCGATCTTGAGACTTGGCTGTCTTGAGTTGACTTGACTGATACTTCACTCAGCTGCACCTTCAGTCGAGTTCCCGTCTTCTCTTCTTTGCCCTACTCAGTTGTCTTGCAGCGGAGTCTTCCTTCTAGTCTCCAGTTGTCTTCTTGCTTGTTTAGGCATAGCTGACTTAACTCAGCTTGACCAGCCCTATCTATTACAATGCAATTTACAACAAAAATGGGGTGCCAACTTCCTATTCTAAGTTTTACATGGCATTCATCAAAATCTACAAAATGATTTCCCAACACCTATCAACTTCACAAAATTTTATCTGTTGAATCACAAGCACTCCAAGGTCTCTCCCACCTCCCAAGGCTTCCCAAGTACTCCCTCATCTCCCAAGGGGAATCTTTACAACAATGCAAAAGGTAAAATGGGACTTTCGCCTTCCGAAGACTTCCATCTCTAGGACTCCTGCCTGGGATTCCCACCTTCCGCAGGCTTTCCCCTCTGGGGACTCCCGCTTTCTGGAGAATCCTGTCTTCCGAAGACTCGCGTCTTTTGGGACCCCTGCCTTCCAGGGGACTCCCGCCTTCCCGAACTTCCCGTATTTGTGGACTTCCGGTCTTTCGTTGACTTCCCATTTTATGGGAACCTCCCTCTTTCAGAGGATCTCTGCTCTTAGAGAGACATCCTCTCCCTCAAGAGGTTAAATTCATACAGACGCACATTTGTAAAGGACATAACTCACGCACTATTCTAGGTGTCCTCGCGGCCGGAAGTTAGGGGGCTTATGTTGGGGTAAAATTGATATTTTTCTATTTCATTTATTTGATTCTCTTTAAGTAATTATTAGCCCATGAATATCACGAGTTGGGCCAAGTCCACAGAAAAGGCCCACGAGGCCCAGCTAAGCTAATCGCATCAAGCTCACGAGGCTCAAGCCATAATTTAGGTCCTAGAGGCACAATTCGCTATATTTGGCCTATAAGGCCACAATATATTTGATTTGCTCCATCCGTCCCACAGTCCCAGGTATAAATAGCCCATCCTTCCTTATTTTTAACTAAGCACAGTTTAATTGTTAATTACTTCCTGCGCTCTAGGATTATTCTCCTATACTCTGCTGACTTAAGCATCGGAAGGGCTTCCCGGGTACATCCCCGAGACTCTTCTAACCCTATTTGCATGTTGCAGGCCGGTTCCTACATGTGGATTGGACTTTGGGGCGGAGTCGGATACCCCAACTTGGATTCCCTAACTCCGGAGTAAGCATGACGGATTTTTACTGAAAGATCACAAAGAAACTATAGATTTATTTTACAAGTACATTGTAGGTCCCAAGGGGTGTGAGTAAGGTTTAGAAGGGGGGTTGAATAAACCTTACCAACTTTTTGATTTTAGTCCTTTTAAAATAATACGTAACTAAATACACAAACTAAGTCCTTGAGGACGGCTAAGTTAGTTAACCAAATAAAAGTTAGCCACTCAACGGACTCGATTGAGTTGATGATAGAATAACTCAATTGTTTAGTCTAAACCTTAACTTGGATGTGATGAGATTTTCAGCGGAAGACTTAACACCCTTGTATTTGGTTTAAGTTTGTTTTAACACTTGGTTTTAGCATTTTGTTAATTATCAGTTGGAATGCAAACTATCGCAGATATAAAGTGATATGCGAGAAAGTAAATGTTGAAATGTAAATGACACAATAAATTTTATAGAGGTTCGAAGATGGGGTAATTCTTCTACTCCTCTCTTCTCCAACTCCTGGAGGAATCCACTAAGTATTGATCAGTACAAAGTGGTTATCGGTCAGGATCTAATGTCTTGATCACACTGGTGACTTGATTCTTTGGGACTCGATCTGGAGATGCCTTGATCACACAAACGGTGGCTTCTCGTCCGACTCGGCTTCTTCCGCGGGGGCATTACGCTTTTGCTACTGACTCACTTGCTCAAGCTTCTTGGATTTGATCACGAAGCCCTCCAATAACTTGAGGGCGGGT
This sequence comes from Rehmannia glutinosa, assembly GCA_016081115.2. Taxonomy (NCBI): domain Eukaryota; kingdom Viridiplantae; phylum Streptophyta; class Magnoliopsida; order Lamiales; family Orobanchaceae; genus Rehmannia; species Rehmannia glutinosa. The sequence goes on from JABTTQ020003176.1 coordinate 154,334, forward strand.
TCGACTGAACCTTTCTACAATCCTCCTTGGAATGTAGACCCCTTTTGATTCTTCAAAAGTTTCCTCTTCAACAGTTTGAAGTTGTCTTTCCTTCACTGACTTGGTGTTGGATCGATTTCCTTCAAAGTTTAGGCTTGAGGATTTGCTTGAATAACTTGAGAATATTTTGCGGTGTTACATCCGAATGTTAGCTTGAATGTTCGTGGTTCGGGTAACCTTCTCTCAAAGTGATTCCTCGGTCTTTTATAGTGAACTTTCAAAAATCGCTTTCGTTGAAGAGATAGGCTGATTTTCAAAAGTCACTTGTGTTTGTTGGCTTGTCTTGTTGCGATCCTTGATGTTGACATTTCCTCGTATTAAATGTCTTGCGGCCTTCCAGGTTCGACGACAAGGTGCAAGTGTTTCCCATGGTTTATTCCTTTTTCGAAGCTTCGGGATCGAGCACTTTAAGACATGGCAAAGCATGGAAATATTACTTGTTTAGGTAATATTCGACTTCTCGCGGCGGCGGATTCTTTTCGGATTGTCTTGACTTGACCGCCTTTTTCCCCAGGTGACTGAAGTGCTCCAATGATTGAAAGACTCATCTTTCACTTCAACTTGACTTGGCTTCTTGAGTTGACTTGACTGACACTTCACACAGCTGAATCCAGCTGATACTCCTTTAGTCGAGTTCTAGACTTCTCTTTCTTGCCATACTCAGCTGCTTTACAGCGGAGTCTTCATTTTAGCTTTCAGTTGACTTATTGCATATTTAGGCATAGCTGACTTGACTCAGCTCGTATAGCTCTATCTAATACAATGCAATTTACGAAGAAAATGGGGTGCCAACTTTCTAGTCTAAGTTTTACATGGCATTCATCAAAATCTAATAAATAAATTTCCCAACATACACCAAGTTTATGTGTGAAAATATCAAGACGTAAAATTTAAGTATGTGTCTGGATTCGATTCCCAACTAGTTCTCTCCACTACTAGAATTTGTACTAAAAAAATATATGAAAATATCAAAAAATGTCAAGTTGTCTAAAAAGACACATAGAATTGATTACAAATGATACAAAGGTTAAGAATAAAAATAATATATGGGTTAATCTTATTTTAGTGTCATTCAAATTTGAATAAAATTCAAATACAATTTTCGATATTAATCTGTATCTTGAAGAATATATTGGGTCATATCAAGTGAACAGTCCGAAAAGGAAATCATGTGATCCAACTTCCTGAACCCAACCCATGTACTATAAGATCAAGGACAACCCTACCTCTAACCAAATAAGGTAAATACATGTCTGTCTCCACAAAAGAATGCCAAGCAAAATGGGTTTGATTTACCCAGGTATTATGGATCCATTTGCAATAAATTCACACACTTTGGAAATTGTTCTTTTTCGATATATTTGTTATTTTTTCTTGTAGATAATAAATATGATTTGTCTATTCCTTTTTTTTTAATAAATAGATACATATATAAGAGTAAATACAACAAAATTGAGAACAAGAAAAAAGAGAATTTTGAGAACAAGGAATAAATTATGTATTTTCATTACTAAAGTTTTTTTTTATGTACAATTACAACGAAAATTTGTTGTATGGGTTTTGATGAGGCAAACCGATATAATGTAGTAGGATATAGAACCCTATTGTTATATAATTTTCTTTAAGTTCTTGGAACCGCATAGTTAGGAAAAGTTGCCAATTGAAGCGGATGAAGAGTCAACATGACAAAAGTCACCAGAGTAAATTATACGAAGAAGTCCAAAGAAGACTGCAACAAGGACGACGACTACTGACTTTCTAAAATTAAAGAGGCAAAGTCGATGTAGACTTAATATAGATGGATATGTTAAATGGGTTGGCCCTAGCAGCTTCAGGCTCGCCCTAAACTTGTCATACCGGGCTTCGGGCTAAACGGACCACTATTAGGCTACAAACCAAAAAATATTAAAATTTGATCTAAAAATTTAAATTAACATGCAAAAACTTTAATATTCAAGCTAAATATACAAATAAAAAATGATCCTATATTTGTAAATCACAGACACAAAAAATTAATACAAATTGGAATTTTTATGAATCAAAAGAAATAATGTAGGTTACAATTTCTATTAATCCTCTGATTATTCTCTCTAAGAACAATATTTGAAACTTCGAAGGTAGAATCGTTGTTTAATCTCCTTAGAGCTTGAATTTGATTTCCAATAACGTTAATTTGAGGGCTCAATGGCTTAATCCCAAATTAAACGTTTTAACTTGAGTCGAATCCACAATGAACGCCTTGAATTGCACTTTGAACACTGTACATTCCTTGGATTTGAACTTCTTGATTTGAGAGAATTTTATCTCTTGCTTAATTAGACTTCTCCTTAAGAATTTGTGGGTCTATGAATTATGAAGATAACCTCTATTTATAGGTTTATGATGGAGATCTTTGCCATATTTGTCGGATGAAACAGGACAATTGGATTGGATGATCATGATTTGTCCTGCATATCTTGTTATACTCAAAAAGATTGTGATTTGATTTGATTTAATTTAATTTATTTACCAAAATATTGGTAAATCACTTCCTTATTTGCATGATCTTGTCTTGATTGCCAAGATTAAAGATTTTGACATTTGAAAATATTTGTGAATTCGTGTGTCTAAAAATGCCCCCATCACGATTTGTTTACTACAACATGTCTTGAATGAATGAATCGTGAAAGCATTTCACTTGGGATCAATTTGAAGCACGTGGATAGTTTATGCTCATATCAAGAAGCTCTTAACTCAAATTCGAATTTGTAGATAGTTTATACTCTTATAAAGGTGTTTTTCATTTAAATTTGGATTTGTAGATAGTTTAAACTAAATCAACACAAAGCAATGCAATTGCGATTCAAATTCGAAACCGCTTGAGTTCATGGATCTCAGAAAATGAACATGGAGATTGTATCATTAGGTTCCTTTGAAGCTAAGTTAGCAACGCTAACACTCCGATCGACGCTTGATCGAATTTAACAAGAACAATAAAGTGATGATTACTATGCAAAAGTGAAGAAAGATATTGATTTTAGAGTGTCTTCGATTTCAAAATATCCGATAATGGAGTACTACGATTTAAAGAACTATTGTATGTGCCCAATAAGGATAATCTCGAGAGGATGTTCAGTTGAAGCACATTCGACATCATATTTTATACATCCGTAACTACTAAAATGTACCGAGATTTGAAGATGCATTATTGGTGGCGGTATAAAGAGAAATATCGCACAAAGACGTGGAACAATGTTTAAAATGTCACAGATAAAGGCACAAACCAAAGGCCATCCGGAACATTGCAACCTCGTCTATTCCACAATGGAAATGGGAAAGAATTATCATAGATTTTGTGTGGTTTGCCAAAATCTATCAAGACGAGAATGTTTAATTGGGTGATCGTGGATAGATTGACCAAATCAACTCATTTTATTCCCATTTGCTCAACTTGTCCAATGGATGAGTATGAATAATTATATATACAAGAGGTGGTTAGACTTCATGGCGTGCCACTATCCATTGTGTCGATAGAGATTCTAGATTCTTATATACTTTATGGAGTGAGTCTACGTAAGGCACTAGGAACACGATTATCATTTAGTACTACTTATCACCCTCAAACCGACGGACAATCACAAACTTTAGAAGATATGCTTTGAGCTTGTGTTCTAGATTTTCAAGGACAATGGAGTAATCATCTACATTATAGAATTCTCATATAATAATAAGCTATCAAGCCACAATCGGGATGGCTCCCTATGAAATATTGTATGGTAGAAAGTGCAGATCGCCAATCCGTTGGGACGAGGTTGGTGAAAGGAAGGTTTTAGGTCCAGGCGTGATTAGAGAAATGACATAGGTCGTGGGCGCAAATTTGACAGAGGATGGAGATCGCTTTCAAAGACGACATAAAAGTTATTCGGTCGAAGAAGAATACTAGAATTTTTGTAGGAGATCAAGTATTTCTTAAGTGGCACCAACGAAAAGGGTAATGCGATTTGGAAGAAAATGAAAACCTGATCCCCAGATACATTGGTCCATTCAAATTACTGAAAGAATAAGTGATGTTGCTTATAGACTCGACCTGCCCGCGTCATTGGCTCAAGTGCACAATGTCTTTTCACGTATCCATGTTGAGAAAATACATTCCAAACACATGTCATATTTTGAAACGCAAACCATTAGAATTAAAATTACTTGAGTTACGAAGAGATACCTGTAGATATATTTTTACGAGAAGTAAAGAAACTCAGGAATAATGAAATCCCATTAGTTAAAGTACTCTGGAAGAATCAATCAATAGAAGAAGCCACGTGGGAGAGGGAATATGAGATGAGAACAAAGTACTCTGGTCTATTTCGGTAAGTAAAATTTGGGAACTAAATTTTTTATAAGGAGGGGAGGATGTAATACCACAGCCTCTTACTACTCACTTGGCCAGTATGGTTCATGCATTTCATTTCATCATATGCTAGTTGCATTAATATTGGTGTTTGCATGATTCATTTTATTTTGGTACATCATTCTTAATAATTGATCCTTGAAGTTATTACACGACTTTATATGCCATATCATGTAATAACCTGATTGGTCGATCGTGTACTAAATAAAAGTATTTAGGTATTAACCATTAGGTATTATTTTATTACACGTGGTAACTAGAAGTGTGAGAGTCAAATGACATGGAGTAAACTTAGAGACGAGAGGTAGCATCGATGTGTGTATTTGATATGTGAAATCAATATTTTATTGGGAAAAAAATTGTGTAATGTTAATCACAATAACTAATGTATAAAAAAGGGAGGGGGGTTACTTCATAATTAGGAAATAAGATAAACTAGTCCAAACATACATGCAGAATAGCTTAATTATATATATAAGTAATATAATAATGTGATTAATACTAATGTATATATACATATAATATATAGGTATAATAGAGTTTAGTTTAATTGGTTACTTGAAGTATATATATATGGACAGATACATGTATTATATTTATATATATATATATATCATGAACTAAAAGAATAACTAATTTATATTAGAAAGTATCACTTACAAAAACAAGTAAATATGGATAAGTATAATCGAGTAACCACCTTACTTCTAACAGCAAGTCACATAAATACACATATATCAGTTTCATACAAGAAAACACACAAATATCGAACAAAAGGGAAGAATAGATGTACACGGTTTCCACCTCAAAATAGGTAAAATAATTCCTCCATGATTTCTCAAACTTGATTCAATCATCTTTAATTGCCTTTAGTATATGTCATAGGAATTTTATTATCGGTAATGAAAGCTAAGACTTATATGAGGAAGTTAGGTCCTATGATTGTTTGGAAATGAATTAAATATTAAATATTACCCTAAATCTAATGTTAAGTTTGTCTATTTGATTCTTGTAGATTAGTATCCTTAGTTAGTATTGAAATCGGTATTCAATAACCCTAACCATGTTAAGTGAGTTAGAATATTTCTGGAGTAGAAAAAAAATTGATATATTTAGGAGATTCAATTAAATCCTAATTCTATATTTAAAATTATTCTTAGTGAAATTTAAGATTTAAGGACTTTTATGAGATTCAATAATAGTATGATTGTTGATTAAAAATGAAAGTTTATACCTTACAGTGTTTTACATCTAAAGTTAAGGACATTTGAAATTAATGATAAACTTGATAATCTAAAAATAGAAAGTATTTTACTTACATTTTTACAGTTGTCATACAAGAAGCTTAAAATGGGAATATATTTAACTAACTTTCTGTGAGGATATCGAATGTGAAATGTAAGTAAAAATCCATCTCAAGAATCGCAATGCAATGACATATATTATTTGACTATTGTATTATATGTAGATATTATGTGATTCATAATCGCTTGCATGATGTTTCAATATGATGGTTGGTGAGCCATTGAACATGTCATTCACGAAAAGATTTGCATGTACATGCATAATACAACAGATGTTCGCATGCACGCATGCTTATAATATATGTTTGGTCTAGCCGGATCGGATATTTCCTGGTGAACACAGGCTAGATGGGAGATGGGCTCTCGGCAGGTCATAGGAGGATGGTCTATTTGTGGGTACCTATGTTATGAACCTGCGTGGTGGGATACTTCGCGCATTTGGGACACAAGTAGGGGACCCTTGTTGGGCCGCTGGCGGATGGTCCACACGTTGTTTTATAATGATATTATTGGTCATTTATATTGATGTGCATAGCTCTTTTCCTAATTGCATAGTAGTCGGGTCGTGGGCACAAATGAAAGAAAATGATTTTGAGTAAATATTTTGATTCATGTATTTACATTTTAGCACTACATGTTGGAAAATCATTGTTATTCTTTGGATATGCATGATTTTTACTTGTTGAGCTTTAGCTCATGTAGTTCATTCATTGCATGTGAGAAGAGAATGCCTAAGTTTTTGGCTTTATCGTGGTGCTGAAGTTTCTTTGTTTTTGAGATCATGGACATGAATGACGACATGGGTCATTTTCCTTTTTTGGTCTTGTATCATATTTTGGTTTAGTGTTTTATTCCTTTTTGAAAACTCGATGTAAATTTGTACATGTAAATAGTAGGGTGGTGTAGGTTATGCGTTTGGTCACATAGATGTTTGTTTTGTTTAAAACAGGTTGGTTGCTTCTTTTGATTGTGAACATGGCTTGCCCTTTCCTTATGATTGAAGCGATTTTACTTGTTTGTTGTTAAATGTCACAGGATGAAAAAAATTCCTACGATAAATAGGGTCTCGTTGTTGAGTTGCACATAGTACTAGGGGTGGGCATCACAAAGACCCAAAGATCGGTTGAGACTACTGCAGGAATGTCCAAGACCCTTAGCGATTGAGATCTGCTAGGGAATGAAGAGGTAATTGGAGAAAATCGATAAACAGACGTAATCCGAGCGATTAAGCATGTTGATGAGCCTATGGTAATAGATGCACCAGCTTGAGACAAAGATTGAAAATCCATTGAATCTAGTCAATCGGGGAGGCAAGAATCGAAGCAGAGATTTCTTAATCGATGATATGAAGATGTTCATGAATCAATCGAATCATATCAGAAAAATATGATCCGGTGGGAGGTTTAAACTTTGAAAAAATGGGTTTTGTTCGCACCCTCATCAACCTCGTTAAATCTCCCCGCACATGAGGTTGTTAAGAAAGTTGATGCACCGATTACTCAACAGGAAATACACATTGTTGCCAGTGAAGTTGTTAAGACAGCTGAGGCACAATCAGCTCTGCAGGCTAACACTGTTGCATTTGCCGATGAAGCTACCTCAGCTGAGGCACATAGAGTTGTTTGTCAGGGAGAAGAGGTAAGGATTCTTGAAGGTGAAGTGGGACCTTCCTCCAATACTATTGACATATCGGGAATGTTTAACTTTGAATTTCGAGAAGAGATCCCTTTCGAAGAGTCTGAGAACGAAGACAGGTTTCACGTCCATGTTAAAGATGAAGACCTCAATATCCCGAGGAAATGAGGATCGTCAATGGGCATGAGTTCCGGATTTGCTCCAGAAGATACTAGTGAGCAAGCCGCGAGAATTTTGCAAAGCTTTTCGATCGCTATATGTTTGGAGATATGGCAGAATTGGAACTATCACAGCTGACATCCGTGGCATAATATTGAGGATTAAATAGTGGACCTCTCGCATGAAAAGGCTCTTCAAGAGAGCAAGTGGGATATTTTCGCCAATTATACAATAAGTTGTTGGTATGGGGGCATATCGTTTAGAGTTCATATGAATCGGATGGAAATAAGTTATCTTAGTGACATGGAGTTGCTTCAGACTAAAATGGAGAAAAAATTTGAACACATGGAAGCAATGGTCAAAGAGCAGTTTTCTTCAATGCGTAAATAATCGATCGAACTCAGCTCGAGTCATACAACTGTCGATTCAATGACTCAAATGAAGCTAAAATTTATATTGGAGAATATTCATCCATCTTCCCGTGCTGATGTCAAAAAAGGAGAAGGAGTAGTTGTGCCCCTACAACTTCCGAAAAAGGCAAAAGCACCACCATCAATTCTATCATAGATTCCGTCTTCTCTATCACCGATGAAAAGGTGAAATGGTATCGCTTAAAGTCTAAGCGAAGCAATTGCCTTGCATAAATCAAAGGAGAAGATAGCTAAGCTAGATAAGCGACAAGAAGTTAGAATTGAGCAATTTGAGATAACAATTTGGTGGACCACCAGCAGGGTCACTCCCCCCGAAAGAGCACGTGATTGACGACAAAACGTGTTATAAAAAGACTCGTGTTGGTTTGTGGGGACGGTCGCCAAATCCGGGTAAGTGCTTTCAATCCAACAAGTAAACGCGTGTTTCAAGCATTTCCATTCATCGATGATCGATTTTATCAATAATGTTCACTTTAATGGGTGACAAAACAAAGAGTATGTTGAATCTTTTTTGGAGAGAATTTGAGTTTTCAATTGGGAATTGGGCTATTTCATTCGGCATTCAATCGCACGTGATTTTCTCAAGCCATCTCCAACAACTTCGTATTCACGTGAAGTTTGTTAAGTTTTTAATGGACATAGGCTAGAATATCAATGTTGGTGTCCTGTGGGCTATTTTTAGGTTGAAATTGTGGCTTTAGGACTAAAAATAAAAACAATGAGATTAAAATCGTCGAGTCTTGATCTAATGGGACAAAAAGTGATTTTTTTCCTCGAATAAATACAATATTGAGAATTATTAAAATAAGGAGTGACTAATAATTTTGAATTTCTTGTTTTTACCATGGAATTTCTCAAGAGTTTTATGCCCACCAAAATAGTGGTACTTAAAGAAATTAAAGAATAGAGCTCTCAAGAAATGCCTCGTGTCTTGTTAAATTTGAAGAAATTGAATGTTGAGTTTAGGTTGTCTGGTTGTGGCAATTAGCAAAGAATGCCACAATGTCAATCGGGTGTACTTAAGACTTGGTACAAAAAGAAATCCATTAAAATTTTGAAAAGGAAACAAATTCCTTATTTATTTTTGTGGTTTAGATGTGCATTGTTATCGGGATGGCTCTGGGTGGCAAGGTGGTGTCGGAATGGGCCCTGGTTTTTATTTTTGTTTTATATATATATGGTTATATATATATATATATATTAAGTTGATCATAAATGATAAATATATGTCACGGTTGGTTGTCTTATCATTTTCAATTTGGGAGGTCTTACTTTCGATTACGACCAACTACAAAGTTAAATTAACTTTTTCTATTTTTAACTTTTTTTTCCCCAAAATAATAAAACAAAGTTGAAGAATTGGGCTTCACATGTGGAGTCCAAAATGACTATTTTCTCGCTCCATCTCTAACTCAATTTTTCTTCTTTTTCTTTTGCAAAACAAAAAATTACGTTGGAGAATTTATTAACAAATAAAGATGCACAAGCAAATACATATAAAACAAAAAAGTAATAAAATTGATTGATGACTTTGCAAATAAAAATGCAACAAGATCAATTTTTCATATTCATGAGTAATATTTTTTCTTTTTTTCTTTCTCTATGGTAAATATATTCAACGATCATTTTTGTAACTTTATTTAAATGATATCCCAATATTAAAGTTGAGTATGATATTTTTGTTATTACATATTTTATTTTATATGTTAAATCAATGAAATTACATTTGTAGCATTAGTTTCGTTATGTTAGAAATTTATTATTAGATTTTGATGATACTATGTAAAACTTAGAATATGAAGTTGGCACCCCATTTTCCTTGTATTTCTATTTTGTAATAGATAGATCGCATGAGCCGAGTGAAGTCACTATGTCAAGAATAAAAGAGTCAATCAAGACAAGTGAAGAAAACCATTGTGTCGGCCACCGAGTGTAGTCAAGATGGCAGACTGATCAAGGAGATCCAAATTTGAGGGATAGCTTAGTAAAGATTGAAGAAGTGACAATCAAGTTAGTTAAGAGCCAATACTAGCTTGAATCGATGATTGAGCCATTCCTAAAAGATTGAGCCGACTCAAGTCAAAGGGTTAAAGCGCTATCAAGTCAAGTCGATCGATGTTAATCAAGGTACGTAAGTCAAGAATATTACTTAAAATAGTAATACGCCCATGCTACCATGTCTTAAAGTGTTCGCCCCAGTAAGCGTGCAAAAAGAATACACCAATGGAAAGCACTGAAGCCAGGTCGTCCTCAAAAGTTGCAGTGCATCATTTAATACGAGGAAATGTCATCATCACAAGCTCCAAGTCAAGAAAAGACAAGCCAACGAACAAGAAGTGTCATTTTTGAAAATAACATATCTCTTCAACGAGCAAATTTCAAATGAGCACTATAAAAGGCTGAGGAATCATATGATAGAAAAAAAGACCAAGCACAACGAATTCTAAGCAATTTAAGCAAGCAAACATGCAAATATTCTCTCAAGCTTACTAAGATATTCCTCAAGCCCAAAATTCAAGGAACTCAATCCAACACACTTAGTGAAGGAAAGAATATTTCATCCAAATTTGAAGAGGAAACAGTTTTAATAACTAAAGGGTTCTACTCCCAAGGTTGAATGAGTTGTAGTAAGGTTCAAGGTCGAACCAGGAAGATTTGAGCTCATTCGAAGGCCGTTTTGATCAATTACAAGGGTTCGGCGGAGTCAAGAAAGGCAAATTGCCTTGTGAAGAAGATCAGTCCCAGAGAAGCCGGTTTGTGGTGATCAAGGTTGTCCGAAGAGAACTACTTTGTAACCGATCTCATATTTAGTGGATTCCTCCAGAGTCGACATGAGTGATAGAGGAATTACCCCATCCTCAACCACTATAAAATTTGCTTGTGTCATTTACTTACAACATTTTATTTTCATGCTTACTTTATATTTGTTGTTTAAGTTATATTGATAACCTAGCCGATAATAACATTGTTAACAACAAATTTTAAAAACAAGTTTAAAATTATCAAGGTGTTAAGTCTTCCATCGAACAAAACCCAATCAACTAAAAAAGTTAGTGTTAGTTGCCCCAAATTAGGTATACTATCAACAAATTGGGCCGAGTCCGCTGAGTGGGTAAATTTTCTAAAGTAGCTAACCTAGCCGTCCCCAATGACTTAGGTGATTTAAGTCAACTCCGTAAAGTTTTAAAGACTAAATTTGAAAAATTGGTAAGGTTTATTCAAACCCCTTCTAAACCGCACAATACACCCTCGACCTACAATTGGTATCGTGAGCAAAGTTGGTTCATTGAGCCTTCCGCAATGGTTACCGAACTCAGATCTCAATCTTTTTTCAAAAGATATAATACTTGTGTTTTCAAAAGCTTTTATTTCAAAAGCAAAGTTATTATCATGGAGGCTAATCTAACTCGTATTCCCATGTTCAATGCGTGGAAGAGTTGATGATTGAAAATTCGCATGTGCTCACCTATTAGCCTTACACGATAAAATGTGGTTGGTGATAAGATGGGCCACTACAAATATTGAAGGTCAATACTCTAGTAGCAAGAGCACCTCCAGTGAATGAGAAGATGCCGCACAGGTTTGCACCTGCCGGGTTGAGAAACCACGCCGTGAATGGACAAATGAGGATAGAAGAGATACATCTTGACAATGTTGCCAAGGACATCCTCTATAAAACATTGGCAAGGCTATGTTCAATAAAATCAAATCATGCAATCACCCAAAGAACCGGGGATAAGCTAACCCCCGATTTGTGAAGGATCCTCAACATCAAAGAGAATAAACTAAGAGTTCGTTCAAAAATTTGAAAATTTTAAAATGCTTGTGTAGTGAAAGTCCTGGATCACTAGATGCCGATTCACAGAGATTACAAATAAGCTTTCAACTCTTGGGAAGGAGTACACTCAAAAGGAGATGCGCATGAAGATTTTAAGAGTCTCCTCCCGTTTGAATGGGAAATAAAGGTCATGGCCCCGAGACATTCCATGGACCTCTCCAAAACATCAAATCACGAGTTGTTCTCAAATCTCAAAGCTTATGAGTTTGAGCCGAGAAGAAAAGAGCAAAGAGGAGACTAAGCAGCCCTAAATAGCCGCAGACGTGGGCTGAAGAAGGAAGAAAGCTTGAGTTAAAAGAAATAATTGACCAAGAGGAGATTGCTCTCATGGTAAAGAGGTTCAACAAGTTCTTTAATAAGAACTATAAAAAAACAAAGGTGAAACTTCTGAAGACATTCAAAGATCTTCCAAAGCAAGTGAGATGTGCCACCCAAGAGAGTTGAACATCAAAGAGTCGACTATCCAGAACGATAATCGCAGAGCCGAGAGAGCCGATATGCAGAGAATAAAACCTCGTGGGACCAGCATAACTAGACACTTTGTTGTTGATTGTTTCTATCCATCACCAACAAATATAGAAATGAAGAGAAAAGTTAAGAGTCTTGTGGTTAAGACAAGAAAATAAGAAAGTCATGTTAGCCGAGATCGTTGAACCCCAAGTGCAAAGAACCATCGACTGGGCAAAGTTGAAGCTAACTACTCAAGTGATATCGAGGAAGAGGCTTTGATCTCGCCTCATAGCCAAAGAACAAGACCAAGAAGATGAGGTACACTCCAACTCATCTCATTCTGATTCCAGTGATAGTGATACAAACACTTCCTCACCCACTGATCTTTATGATTCATTAGTCAAAATGATGAAAGACTTTGAGCACATTAAAACCTCACACACACTTTTAAATGAGGAAAACAACCAGCTTAAATGCCAAAACTCACAGCTGACTAAGGAGTTGAGTACTCTAAGTCAAATAGCTGATGAGAATACAAAGCTGAAGGCTGAAAATGCCAAGATTCAAGCAGAGTTAGTCACACCGAAAAAGAGAGAGAGAGAGAGAGAGAGAGAGAGAGAGAGAGAAAGATCTCAAAAATGTGATTGCCTCATTTACAAAGGCACCCAAATCATTAGATGAACTAATAATTATTCAAAAAGAGTGTGGAGACAAGACAGACATAGGATTCAATTCCTTTGTGCATAGTCAAACTTTCGGAGTGATTTTGGAGAAAGAATCCTCAAGTAATGAGGAGTCCAAAACCCAAAACACCATATGTTGCACAAACACCTACACTAAAACACAATCACAATCATATTGGCCTTGGATACAAGAGCAAAGGAAAGAAAGCCAGTGAGAGTATGCTAAAAGGATTTACTAAAAGAAATTTAGAAAAGTACATCAAGAAACTCCTAACATAAAATACTCGTGAAAGCTAAACAAAGCTACCAAAAACCCCGCAGAGATTTCAACAAAGAAATTCATATGATGTGAATGGTATAAACTATCAAACCAAGCCGATTGAACAACCAAGTGAAATATCATCAAAGACCTATGGGATACATGCCAAAAATGGCAAAGACCCAAAACTCAAAGAAAGGTCATTCCCAAGGAAAAGGAGCTATTATCAAGACACTTATGCACCTGTGCACAAAACACATCAAGAACAAAAATTCCACTATTACCCCAAGAAAGCAAATGCTCAAACAAATACACCGGCATACGATAAAAGAGACAAAGTATGATCCTAAAACCCCAAGCAATTTGCTAATGCACTATGATTATGGAACCGATAGATGGCAACCTCAGGAGTCGATCATCTCGGCTATAAGTTGGTTGGAGCATCTTTAAAGCACTAACCCCCTGTGACCTGGTAAGATGGGTACCTTAAAAGTTAATTTCTTGATTGCGAGTTCAAGGAACAAATTAATGCTAGGAACCTGGTACATGGATAGTGGTTGTTCCGCATATATGACAGAAACAAGAAAAAATCTATCAAAGTTCAAGGAAATCAAAGGTGCAAAAGTCATATTTGGAGGAAATGAAGCTCAGGGAAGATCAAAGCATGTGGTCCATAAAGAAGAATGGTCCTGGAGATCACGTGATGTTGCATATGTTGAAGGTCTCAATTTCAATCTACTAAGCATCAACCAACTCGTGAAAATGCTATAATGTGGGATTCAATATGGAGTATGCCAAATCAAAGATGATGAATCAAATGAAATTGTGCTACAAGGAAATAGAGTAAAAACATGTATATAGTGGATTGGTCAATGCACACCAAGACATGTCTCGCTAGCAAAGAGTATAGCCGAATCAAGTTGGCCGTGGCATACAGTTCGAGTCATCCGAACTTCAAGACAATCAACATGCCTCACAGAGTCATCTTGTGTAATGATTGTGTGATCAGATACAATAAAGAAAGCATTTGTGATACATTCCGGATGGGGAAAGCAAATCAAGTCATCCTTCAAACACAAGCCAAGTCCTTCTTCAATGAGGATCAGATCTGTCAGATATGGATTTATTTGGTCTCTTTGAGCGCCAAAGATTAGTGGAGAAATACACCTTAGTAATGGGTGGATGGTTATCAAGATATATTTGGACAATATTCATATGTAAAAAAAAGGAAACACTACGTAAATTGCCTCAACCGATGAGAAGACTTCAAATGAGAAGAGTCAAACCATTATAAAGATAAGATTCGATGGGAACCGAGTTTGTCAATGGGATTATAACTCAAATTGTGTTGAAAATGGTATTGCTCATGAGTTGTCACCGCTAGAACTCCCACAACAGAATGGAGTAGCTGGGAAGAAGAAAAGAACCTCAAGAAAGTTGCTAGGACAACGTTAGTTGAAGTAGATTGCCTAAGAGATTTTGGGCTTGGTAAATACCGCATGCTATACTCAAAATAGATTCATGATCAATAGGCAATTAACCAAGACTCCTATGATATTTGGATAGGGAGAAAGCCAAATGTTGATATTTCAAGATATTTGGATGCAAGTGCTTCATCCACAAACAATGGCAAAGACAACTTGAAAGCTTTTGATTCTAAAGCCGATCAAGGTATCTTTTGGGATACTCAACTAAAAGTAAAGCCTATAGAGTGCTAAACAAGAGAACTATGGTCAAAGAAGAGTCTATCCATGTGGTATTTGATGAGCCAAATATAAATGGAGAAGACATAGACGTGAGTTAGTCGAGAAGCAAAATCACCCAACTATGCGTAAGAGTACCTATGTTGATGCGTATGTGAGAGCACTCAACCTCGAAGATGATCGAGATGAATGAATCTCAAAGACGGTCTGAAGGTCTCGCAACTCAATGAAGATTAAGAAATCGTCAAGACAACTTAATAAAGATTATCGGGAATCCAAAGCAGACTTACTCCAACTGAGATGTGAGATGGCCGAGAGACCATCCACCTGAGTTAATCATCGAGATGTTAGAGAGGGCATAAGAACGGATCCGCAGTTCAACATGAAGCTATGTTCACTTATTTATTTCCCAAATAGAAGCCAAAGACGCGTCTCAAGCCTCGATGACACACATTGATTCAAAGCATGAAAAAGAGTCAATCGGTTTGAAAGAAACAAAGTATGGGAATTAGTTCAAAGGCCTACTCACCGAAATGTCATTGGTACTAAGTGGGTATTCAGAACAAGATGAATGAAGCTAAGGATCCGTAGTTAGAAATAAAAGCAAGATTGGTAGCCAAAATGGTATCGCTAAGAAGTTAAGGTATAGATTTTGATGAAACTTGCTCGTGTTGCAGTATCGAAGCAATAAGAAATGTTTCGCTTATGCAGCATACAAGAACTTTATCGTATATCAAAGAATGTGAAAAGTGCATTTCTAAACGGACTTTTGGAAGAAGAAGTCTATGTGGAACAACTCCGGATTTTTGAGCAAAGACTATTGAGACAAAGTGTACAAGCTCAAGAAAGCATTGGAATGAAACAAAACACCAAGAGCATGGTATGACACATTGTCACAATTTATAATCGACAATGGATTCACCAAAGGAAACGTTGATAGAACACTCTTCAAAATTTAAGATGGAGAGAGTATACTGTTTTGTTCAAATATATGTGGATGATATCACATTTGGATCCACAAACAAAGAGTCGCTGTGTGATAAGTTCTCAAACCTCATGTGGAAGTTTGAAATGAGCATGATGGGAGAGCTAATCTTTCTTCTTAGACTTCAAGTCAAGCAAACGGGACTGGAACCGTCATAAGTCAAACCAAGTATACCTTAGATTTAATGAAGAAATTTGGTATGGAAGTAAAGTCATCGTGAAGATCCCAATGAACACTTCAATCAAGATGGATATGGATGTAGATGGCAAAGTCGCTCATGATCAAACTAGATATGAGCCATCATCGATCACTGCTCTATTTAATAGAAGCGATTGTACATCACCTTTGATGCAGTGTATGTGCTAGATTTCAATATACACTAAAATAGATTCACATGACTCGTAATTAAAGATAATCCTAAGTATTTAAAGGATACGAAGTTGGTTTATGGTATCCACATGATGGAGGACTTAAGTTAGTAGGCTACTCGTGACTATGCTTTGGATGTCGAGTGGACAGGGAGAAAGTATTTCGTACTTGTCAAATGCTTGAAATAGATTGGTTTCTCGGGTTAAGAAACAAAATTCAATAGCTACACCTACAACTCCAAGCAGTACATAGTCATGGCACTGTTTGGCCAAGTTCTTTGGATGAGACAACAACAAGAGATTATGATATCAAGAAAAAGTTAAAACTCCAACTATGTGTGATAATACAGAAGTGCTATTACGAAAAGTTAATCCGGTTGCACTCAATAACAAAACACATTGATGTCAGGATATCATTTTATAAGAGATCATGTTAAAAGAAAGGCATCACTTCTTTAGAATACATTGCAATGATAAGCAATTAAAGATATATCTTGCTAAACCTCTATGTGAATCAAGATTTGAAGAGCTTAAGAAGCAGCTAGGTTTAATTGGGTTAGGTTAGGAGACTTAAGACTCAATCAGAGACAAAGAAGAGAAAATGAAAAATTAGCAAGTTTCATTTTCACCAAGTGCTGAAACAAACAAGATGAGAAATAAGCTTGTATCGAAAGAATACAACCGTGATCTTATGGAAGAGAGAAGTAGAGTTTGGTCATTTTTTGGATGATAGCCGAAGTTATTTATGAGCTAAGTGACAAAACGAGTCGTTTTCTACGCAGCTGAATGTTTCTTGGGATTACGCCGCATAATTAGTGATGTCGAATAAAGTTGCACACGCTAGCCTATGATTAGATATAAATAATGTTATTCAACGTGGGAAATTAATGCGGTTTCAAAGGTTCAATCTTGACCATTGATTTTGAATCAAACTTTCAAATTCTAAAAATCGCCCTCTCACGTCTTTAAAAACTAAAAACCCATTTTCTCTCCACACAAACACTCTTGTGTTAAGCAAAACTGCGAGGATTTTCTCCGTGAAAGTCGAAACCCCTAGTTCTCAAAGCAAAGATTTTTCATTTTATCTACCGGTTATTTTCTAAAAAATGACGCTCATACGACTTTGTTAAGATAAGTTCGAGAAGATCACTTGGGATCGACAGAGACTTTAAGGTATCTTGCCAAACAAAATGATAAGGCCCAGTTAAGATTATTTGCGTAGGAGAAAAGTCCTGGCCTCAAGGACTTTCTTACGATGGAGTACTCTCATACCTACCTCGAAGGAAGTTGCCATTTTTATGTGAGCGGAGGTTCACGATGGGGAGATTGATCTTCATCAGAAGCGACATTAAAATCACGAAGTATGACTCTTGCCTACATCGCAAATCGCCATCCGGAAGCGATTGAAGCGAAATAGTTGAGAAAGATATTAATTTAGCTCCGCTTTCGAGGAAGCGAAATGCCGCTGAGTCTGAGTCGGCAAGTTTGTTTATACTGACTAAGAAGGCTATGATCAAAGAAGATTACTACGTGGACGGACATTGTCGAGTGCATTGATATGAAGTTCCTGAGCTTTAATCGCTTATCTCAAACTAAGTCAAAAGTGGTGATGGGCTGCCGATATTAGAGGAGAAGAAAGAATTAGCGCAGGTTGTTTTGACCACATCTCCAAAAAACATAATCAACAAGACCATACTAACGATGGTGGTCATCTCGATGCTCGTTGGGATATGGCCGGTGATTGGACATCTCACGATCAAGTGAATTTGCCTTGGAAGGCACGGGAAAGCTTTGCGTCAACAAGAAAATATTCAAGGCCAATCTTTCGCGCTCATAGCGCATGACGAAGAACTGGCGAGGCGAAGGTGAATCAACTGTCACATAATAAATCGCGAATCGCCCAGCTCTCTCCTAAGCCGGCCAAGAAGGGAGAGTCACGCTGCTTGCTAAGACTCGCCCGCAGCCCAAGAAAGCTCCCGCCCCTGCAGCCTGATCCCAAGAAGACATTCCCCCAGCCTCAAGATCCACTAAAGCTCCCCCCTATAGCAAAGATGACCACTACATGGGGGTAAACCGAGAAGGATACATTTGCACCTTTCCTTCGTGAAGAAAATGCTAGGTGCGGCCCCGCAAAACCATTGTAGCAAAAGATAAAACAGTGGTGGTTTGCTCACAAAGAAGGTTTGAAGAGGAAGAAAATACCATTCTTGTTAAGACGAAGAAGACTTGTTTAGGAAGTCTGAATTAGCGGTGAAGGGGTCCAAGACTCACTGCGAAGAGACGGTGAAGTCCAAGAAAAACAAGGAACTGAAATCATGATGGTGATCACAGTCTACTATGGGAAGAGGAAGATCACATAGACGTGTAGATCACAAGACTATGAGAATACCGATTGTTCGAGAGACACTTTGTGGTGAAACATGGAGCCGAGATACCCGAGCACATCAAGAAATGTTGTCGATCCCCATCGATGTTAGAGAACCTAAGGAAAAAAATGCTCCACTCGCTACTACCGAAGAAAGACGATAATGATGTGGTGATGTTATCTCCGATTTATCCTGGCGATCGAGGAAAAGATTGAGGAAACGGAGATGTTAAGTCGAAGTTACTCACTTACACCAATTCCAGACCCAGTTCATTGATGAATTAAGAGGAGCTCTTAAGCTTCTTGGGCAACGTAGCTCCGCTCTTCTTGATCGACTTCGCATGACCGCGCTTCAGAAAGAAGGAGAAGAGAAACAGAGGGCCTTGGAGAAAGCTAAGGCTATTGAAGAGCTGAAAAGTTCTCCACACTTGTCCCTTCTGCGGTGTACCAAAACACGCCATGGACTCAACTAACACGCCATAGATAGATCTCACTGCTAGAAGCCGAAAGCTTCTAATTCAAAAACAAGTCATGTCAAAGAGTCAAAAGAGATGCACGAGCAACGAATGCAAAGAGAACCAGGAGAATATTCCAAATGCAATGATGCGATGTTACGGGTGTGCAGAACGACCAAGCTATCAATATTATCACATCCCCGGGCACTCCGAAAGATGGCACCATGACTAATAAGCGATGAAGCTAAGGATGGTGGGAAGCGACGCACTCGCCAAACCAGCTCTGCAGAAGGTGTTGAGCCGAGACGCCCGCACCCACTACCGATCACTCAGGCGGGGAATCATATGAGTCCAAAATCTTATCGAGCAACCTCACCACTAGACTCGATTGATGCCACCGAGGGAGACTTTCTCACCACCACGGCTAGGGTCGGAGGATGTTGTGGGAGACCAACCAATGAGATTTGGAGGCGAAGGAGAGAATCAAACTGTCACAGAGTGAATTTTAATGATGCTCGGACGGTTTGATTGCCTCATGAAACTTCATCTCGCACCGGGTGATGACATTCTTTGGGCGGCCAAGCAACGTGCACAGGATGGAAGTGAGGACATTAAGTTGAGACTCCTGGCCTCGAATTGCAATCCAGGAGTTGAGACCGACGATTTGCCCATCAAGAAAGGCAATCGTTTTCCTCGGGAGGGATAATGCCAAGACCGCTCGATTGAGATCGCACACCTGGGATGATCGAGGCCCACCAATGGTTGAGACTCGCTAAGGTGTAGAAGGCCCAAAGGAGGTTGAGACTTCCCTTGGTGCAAAGGAATCAAAAATGAGCCAACTCATGTGGGAGGTAGTTGATGATGAAGAGATCAACGCCCTTCATGATTCATAGGAAAATATCGACACCGACTCCGAATCGGGAGGAGGATCGAGTCCACTCCCTCTGTTGATACATCTAATAAGGACACGCGGTGATGAGGATGCTTCGTTCTTTTTTTCGGAACGAAACTGCCAGTGACAAAGCTGCTACGATGAGATTTGTATTGGTTGATGGGCCACCCCCAATGGCACCATCACACTCCGATGAACATGATGGTCACCAGAACAGATAACTCAAAATGAAGCAACAACATACCGAGAAGCTATTAAGACAACCGATGATCACCACCAAGAAAGCAATACGTATGCTCAAGACGCAATGGTCAAACAAGAGTACGTAACTGAACGGGAAGCATAAC